>JAOANR010000004.1:25181597-25403716 GCA_030278955.1 Hygrophila difformis | reverse complement strand
ATTAACTGTACATGAAATTCAATTTTTGTGTGAAGGGCAATAGGACTGCAGACGAATATTACAAGGACTTGGAACGCCTCATGATGAGAGCGTAGAATAATGAAGACGAACCGGTACTGATGGCAAGGTTCAAGAGAGGGCTGAAGAGAGAAGTTCTAGCAGAAATCAAATTGAGGGAATACACTGGGCTAGAACAGCTGGTTCAATTAGCCATAGAAATTGACAGACAATTGAGGGATAGACCGCTCAAATCAACGATCATCTCCAACACTACCAATTATTGGACGACCCTATCAAATGAACAACCGTCTAAGCCCACTGACAAATACGGGAAGCCCAATGCGCCGTGGCATGGGAGCCAAAACAACAACATTGATCATACCAGAAGGTCCATGCTCCAGATGACGGGCATAAAGATTCATCAAAGCAGTATCCCAGATACTGACCGAGGAAGCAGAGGAATGGGAGCAGAATTTCGAGCCAACACTTGCCAGGAAGGGTTTAAGACCATTTTGAGCCTAAAAGGAGAGGAAGGCCACCCCATTGAGGAACCAAGGCCAGATTTGCAAAATTCTAAGTTTTTTGCCTTAATGCGATCTCCGCAAGAAATGATGCGGTCTAGACCGCCTCGACTAGAGTGCATCGTCCCCGAAGACCGCATCGCCTCAGAATGGCTCTCGTCTCCAGATCGATGCGGTCTAGACCGCCTCGACTAGACCGCATCGCCTCCGAAGACCGCATCTCCTCAGAATGAGCCCATATCTCCATTTCCATTGCATGCGGTTTATCCGATGCGGTTTAAACCGCATCGCCTCCCAGAAACCGCCTTGCCTCATTTCCTGTTTTATTTTCATTTCGCATCGATGCGGTCTTTGCCTTGTAAACCGCATCGATGTCTTAGACCGCATTGCTTTATTTTTCTTGTTTTATTTCCCTTTTGCATCCGATGCGGTCTACCCCCATGTTAACCGCATCGATGTCCCTAGACTGCATCCATGCATGGATATTTTAGGGTTGTTGAATTTTGTGCCTTTTTTATTTTTGAGCTAGGGTTGTTGAATCCCTTTGTAATTTAGGATGCCTATATATAGGTCCTCCCTAACAGTTTGGTTGTCACCTTTGAATGAAATTAAACTTGATGAGTTTTTATCTCTTTGCTGTGTTCCAAGAGCATTTGAAGGTCACCATTGAATCATCCATCACTGGATCATTCCTTTCAAGCAAGAGGTGTGCTTGATCGTATCGACACCATCCGGATTTACGATAGGGGAAACGACGGTGTTATCGAGCACAATCGGTTCTCGGGTTGGGATATCCAAAGTGGTAGCCTCCTTATCCATTCATTTTCCTTTTGTATTCTTCATCCTTTGCTCATATAAACTAGTGCTTAATCGATCCATGGGCAGTATTATCTTTCTATTATTCTAAAATCCAAAAATAGTGTTTGTTCTTGGTTACACATTATCCTGTTACTGTTCCATCGAATTTTGTGCCTTAAATCTCGATATCTGAAATGTGATTGCATATTTGAGCTTGTTGGTGTGTTTACATAGAGATTCATATAAGGTTCTCTTGATTTGGCCAAGTATTGAGTGAGATATGTTCATTTTAGGATTCTAGGGTGTTCTTGTCAAACTCATATATTTTGGTGTGTTTTGCCTTGTAAGTCTCTTGATCTTGTGTTAGCATGATTATCTTGGATTGATATTTCAGTTTTAAGCATTAATCGGTGTTCTTGCACTTATTGAAGAACAATCAAATTGTTATTGGATATTATTGTTTTGATTCACTAGGGTTTATTGGGGAGTTTATTTTGTTTTCTTGGGGAGCGTGTCTCGGTAGTACAAAATTGTATTGGGGGAATTAATTTCCTGCCAATTCTGTTGGAAGAACTCGAGTGAGTCATTTTTCAATTTGAAAGGGGACACATCCGATGCGGTCTCTTATTTGCATGCGGTCTATTCCCATTTTAACCGCATCACTTTGTTAAACCGAATCACCTTGTCCAAACTCAAAATTTCTCAAGTGTTTGAAATCGATGCGGTCTATCCATCGATGCGGTCTGTTCGCAATTAAACCGCATCAGCTCTTTAAACCGCATCGCCCACACAAAAACTCCAGAATATTTTCTAAGTGTTCGATGCGGTCTATTTCATGCGATCTCCATTAAACCTGCATCACAATATTAAACCGCATCGCATCAGTCAAAGCGCCCCAGTTCAAATTTCCGAAAAATTTTCCAAGTGTCCAAACTTGATGCGGTCTTATCCGTGCGGTCTCTCCTATTAAACCGCATCGCCCCTTTAAACCGCATCACTTGTGCAAATCGCATCCCAGTGCCAAAAATTTCAAAGTTGGTCTAAGTCCTTCGGGATTGCGTATTGTTCCTTACTTTACGACTTCACTGAACTTAATTACGAACAATATATCGAGTTGAAGTTTCGTCAATGTTCCCACTTGACATTGAAATTCCTCGAGGAATAAGTGCTTGCACTGTTCTGCTGATTTAGTTCACAAGTCACAGAGTTGAAGCTCCGTCTGCAATTGCAGATAGTGGAGTTCCTCAACAATAATTATTACCGAGTTGTTTTCCAATAGTTTGGTGATAGTTATTTTGGGGTTGTGTGAGTGAGGCAAATATTTATCTCCGAGCATTTACATTTGTGAGGTTTATACCTTATACATCTAAATATCGAGGATTGAGGATATCTGTTGCATAGCTGATTAACGTGGTAAACTGATTAATTAATTCAGATTGATCACTTCACACAGTACTCTGTGCTTTTAATTGATTGAGTCGAACTCTGCATTCTGTTTCGTGCATTGTGCGTCCATTATTCTGTTTCTTTCACCATACTTTGTTGGTTGTCTGATACGATTGAGCACGACTCTACTGGGGAATCGAACCAACTGGTGGGGAAAATTCAGGACCTTCAGTGAGGATACAGCTGTGAGATCACTCTTCAAAATTCAGTTGATTTCTACTGATAGATTATACGTATATCTAGTTTTCCTTTCTTTTCTGTCATTATGGCAGGACGCACCGAACATACACTGAATGACCTCATGGAAGTGCTAAGGAATCTGGAAGCAACCACTGCCAAGAAAACCGCTCTTGAGTCAATGCATCAAACATAGATGCTAATGTTGCAAGCATAGCCCATTTGAACGAGCGTATCAACATGCTTGCCAATAGCATGGCTGACGTCTCGAGTCGAATTGCCATACAAGAACAAGTTATGAACTTGAATCCTGGAAGCACTAGCGGAATCCACCAATCTGTAATGGACGAGGCTGAAACTGCTATTGAGGAGCAGGGGATTCATTTCGGAACCTATAACAGACAATAAGGTCCACGAGGCACACGGGCACCAGCCCCGACACCCCCTCGACCCCCGATTCCGACAAAACCTCGGTTCCAGAATCCACCACCGCCTCCGGCTCCGACTACAGCAATTTCCAAACCCCAAGTGCACCAACTCCCGCGGCAAGGGCTGAACATACAACCGCCAATGGTCCTTCCCGAAGACGATTTCAAGGAAGAGGAAACGCCTCTGGCATATGTTGAGCCTAACCGAATGGAAGCTGATTTGCGAGGGATCAAATTCACCATACCAGCACTCAAAGGAACAAGTGATCTGGAAGAGTTCATCGATTGGAGGCAATTCATTGAATTAATCTACGACTATCAACAGTACAATGAATTCACCAAGATCCAACTCGCTGTGTGTGAATTTAAAGACTATGGCAATGGTGGCAAAAACACCAGCGCGACAGTCAGCGTTTTGGACACCCAACAATTTCTAATTGGGCTCAATTAATGCACGCTATGCAGAAGCGATTCATTCCTAGTAATTCTTTTGATGAACTGTACATCAAAGTCAATTTTTGCATGCCGGGCAACAGGACTGCAGATGAGTACTACAAGGACTTAGAACGCCTCATGATGAGAGCGTAGATGGATGAAGATGAGCCACTACTGATAGTCAGGTTCAAACGAGGGTTAAGGAGAGAAGTCCTTGCCGAAATAAAATTGAAGGAATACACTGGGCTAGAACATCTGGTTCAATTAGCCATCGAAACTGACAAACAATTGAGGGATAAACCGGTCAAATCAACGATCATCTCCAACACTACCAAGTATTGGACGACCCGATCGAGTGAGAAGCCGTCTAAGCCCACTGACAAATACGGGAAACCCAATGTGCAGAAAGATGATAGGTCCAACAAGCCAAAAGCATTTGAGATGGGCAAAGATTTCAAGGACCCATACAAGTGCATGAAGAAAGACCGAGACAAGCCCAAGAACGTCAAGGATGTTACCTGTTTCACGTGTGGTCAAAAGGGCCATTATTCCCGGGAGTGCTTTAAGAAAGCAAGACAAATGGTCATGATAGAACATGGTATATGGAGAGAGATCGATTCTGATGAAGAATATGATGAAGCACAAGCTGAACATGAAGACGATGACAATGAACAGTACCCAGACAAGGGCGATCTGAGCCAAGTAGTCTTGGAGGAAAATGAAGAAGAATATGTGACCAACTTCATCGCAATGAGAGCACTCATCGCCGAGAAAGCTGACGAGCTAAAGGGAAATGCTTCGGAACAAAGGGAGAATTTATTTCATTACCATTGTAAACTTAAAGGCAATGTTGCCTCATTAATTGCAGACAATGGAGCTGTGTTAATGCTGTAAGTCTCTACACTGTGCGCAAGTTGGGAATACCCACGGAAGACCATGTGAAACCATATAACCTACATTGGATGAACGAGTATGGGGCTGCCAAAGTCGCAAAGCAGGCACGGGTTCCAACCACTATTGGACCTTATTCTGAGGAGATCCTGTGCGATGTAGTTCCCATGACCGCTTGCCATGTGTTATTGGGAAGACCGTGGATGTATGACAAGCGCGTGATTTACAGAGGCACAGAGAACAAACTCTCGTTCCGAGATGGACAAAGCAGAATCACGATGAAGTCACTACCACCAAAAACCGTTAAAATTGATCACCTGCACTTTGTAGAAAACATCCGGGAAGAAGAGGAGTACAAGAGGAAACAGAGGGGTAAGGGAATTGTGATTAATTCGGATAATTATAATCTATCCCCTTTACTTTGACATGATCTGAGAGGTGTTTACTACTGACAAAGCATGATCTGGAAGCACCCATTTAAGAGGCACCCATACCAGGTCACTGTTTTCTAGCTTTTGTTAAACCAATTGAGGAAATTCTTAAGAACTCTACTGCTACACTTAATGTGCCTGAAAATTTTCGCAGGATGCTAGAGGACAATATGGTCCAGAAGAGCTGCCATCAAGATTGCCACCTTTAAGAGGAATAGAGCATCGGATCAACTTCGTGCCAGGAGCGTCCATACCAAACAGGCCTGCATACTGAATGAACCCGGACAAAACCAAGGAAGTCCAGAAACAAGTCCAAGAACTCTTGGATAAGGGATGGGTTCGGGAGAGTCTGTCTCCCTGTGCAGTGCCAGTCCTCTTGGTACCAAAGAAAAACGGAACGTGGAGGATGTGCGTCGACTGCAGAGCTGTCAACGCAATTACGATCAAATACCGCCATCCGTGAAACTTTTGACAATTTCGTCACACGAGAATTTTTCTGAAATATCAAATTTGAATTTATTAAATGAAAAGAGTTATGATTCGTGGGAAGGGGTTTAAGGATATATTTCACTTTTTATTACTCATGTGGGAAACTTCAATTTCAAATGGCGCTGTGGACATCCCCGGCATGAAACTTTTGACAATTTCTTGCCTTGAAGATCCTTGCCATGAAACTTTTGACAAGTTCCCGTTACATGAGTATTTTCTGAAAAATAATAATCCTGGTTTTAAATTTTATTTAATGAAACCAATTTATGATGGCGGAGTTGGGATTAGGGATATATTTATAGGTTGTCACGTTTTTATTACTCGTGTTAAGAAACTGTGGCCCGAAAGCGCACGGTGTCAAAAATTGCAGTAATTTATAGTAAGACCGGATCGTTCACTGGAGGATGTGCGATAGAAGCAGGTCCCACGTCGTTTACTAAGATTTTCCACTCGGTTACTCAATTCAAGTTTGTGTTAGGACTAGCAACTACTTGACAGAATTTAAACTAAGCTATGAAAGCAATTGAATAAAGCAAATAAAACTATTCTAGAAAGCGAAATAAATTTAATCTAAGAAAACAATCAAATTATTCTACGAAAGCAGATTTAGAATGAGACAGAAGGGACAGGAAGAAAATAATAAAATTTGGACAAGATTCAGATGAAACACAATTAAACTTCCATTTTAATACGCAGATCTTTGTTTGGGATAATCCATCAGTTAGCTAACTCTCATGCTCTCTATACCATTTTCCCATTTACAGACAGGTACTTGCAGTAAGAGTTTACATGCTCTTAAGACCTCAAATTCTAAGATACCACAGATGCATGACTACCCTAGTAATGCACTACGTACGGTATGTCATTTATCTGTGGTGGATAAGCAACAGCCGACAATTCATTAGTTGAAATGGCAAGTACCGCTATCATTCCCCCATGTCACACCCAAAGATTCTAATCAAGCTCTGAACTATCCCTTAACTATCAGTCCTAGTAGCAGTTACACAACTCTCAATACGACCGAGTGACCTCTAACGAAAGCATTTAAAAGAGAGCGATAAAGAAAGCATTTAAAACCCTATCACTCAGAAGTTTCAAAAGTCTGACCCTGGTAGTAAAAGAAAGCCCCCAGTCAGAATGACCAGATGTGGATCAAGAATTCCCGGCTCTCGGTGAACCGCTCGCAGTGTTCACTTCCTTCCGGGTAGTTATGAGATACAAACTAATGAAACGAACTATAAATTAGTTCGTTCCGGATGCACTCACTCAGGACTCGAAAATAGGCTTTGGCAGAAGAGGATAGTAGTTGAAAGAATACTCAACCCTACCTTAGAAAATAACCAAGGCCCACATGTTGTTCTTCTAGTATTATCTATTACACCTCGTCTAAATCCAAGTGGATTCTAATTCAGTGCAATATTTAATATAAGATTTCCAACATACAGCAAATTTGAAAAATAAATGATGTTTGAAAAACATTCCCTATCAGGTACTAGACTCTCAATAAGAACACAGACCCTTTCAGTCTAGATGAGACCTAATCGCTGACTCTGCTTCTAATTTCCCAAAATCCACCCCCAGTCGGATATGAATTAGTCATAACTGTGGAATTTATCCCTTACTCAGATCCGGATTTTATAAATGAATTTTTGTTGGAAATTTATTGAGAGACATCTGATTTAAATCAAGACTCCTGTGTCTAAGGGAAGGATCCCAAGATAATATTGACCACGATATCTACATAATAATATCATGCATAAATTTATAAAGAAGTGTAAAATTAAATAACCCAAAATATAAGATGGATTTAGACAGAAGTTGATACACACAGATGAAGTAGCCGGAGATGAGAAGAATTTATTTGGCTAAAAAGATGACAAAATAATTGGGGTTAATTGGACTGCAGTTATCTGTGGTCCAAATCCCTAATTATTAAGGTGAGACGATTTAGACAACAGATAACCTTAAATGATAGTGATCGCTATCGTTCAAGATTTCTATTATCTGTGAAGTGAGAAAAAGACCTACATATTTTCTCACTGTAGTACTCGCTCAAACAGTGCTGATCGACACAGTTTGATAGTATTACAGCTCAAAATTCAGGTTTGAAATTAAGAAAAGAAGAGAGAAACTGTATCCGGATGAGAGTCAGCTGAGCAGCTATTATAATCCCGGATGGACGAACCGCCAAGGCTTCCACTAACCATTATCCGAACCATGCAAAATAACGTCTAGTAATTAATATTCAGACTGCGAGCTAGTTTATCCGTGTGGGAATACCCGCCAACATTAGTCTGATATACTCCTTACTAGTTGTTTCACACAACACGGGAAAGACAAAAATAAATAAAAGAAAATATTTTTGGGTCATCTTGTATGAGAGACATTGGTTTCTCATGCAAGGGTATGGAAATTATTCCATAATTACTCTCTATGTCTAAATAATCACTCATTCCATAATTAATTAATTAATCACAGTCCGGATTATATACTTAGATCATTAGAGTTTAATTTTTTTGTAGAAGGATCTTTTAATGGAAAATTGAACAAAGTTCTTTATATCGAATTAATCATGGGTTGAGATCTTTGGATTTCAACCTCAAAATATTAATATAAAGGTTCAATTAATTAATGGGGTGAGATGGAGAATAAAAATTTGGCAAAAAGGGGTGCCAAGCCTGTCGTGGAACAGAGTTTGTGCCGCGGACCTTGGGTCTGCGACAAGGGGATCACGACAGAGAGGTGGGAAATAAGAGAAATTGGATATTTTGAAAATTAGGGTTTGTTGTGTCGCTAAACAAAAAGTTGTGTCGCGGACCGTGGGTCCGCGACAGGGGTTTAGCGACACAAGGTTTGAAAATCAACAAGGGCATAATTCCTGTCGCGGAACAAGGGTTGTGTCGCGGACCGTGGGTCCGCGACAAGGGTTTCGCGACAGAGCTCTTCCAGAATAGAATTGCAAGCATTTGGGTCCTTGGTCACTAATCAAGGTTGTGTCGCGGACCGTGGGTCCGCGACAGGATTGCATGGTCCGCGACCAAGGAGTTTCAAATTAATGCCAACACCTGTCCTTTGGCACCCATGTCGCTAAACTGCCTTCATGTCGCTAAACGTGGTTCCGCGACAAGAAGTGGCTAGCGACATGGATGTGTTCAGGACACATGTCAGAAAAGTAAAATGGAACAGTAGCATGCATTATTCGTGATCTCACCTATTTCAGATTCAAAAGTTAAACTAAGCTGAAAAATAACTAAACAAGGTTTGAATCTAGCTAAAATCATGCTTCAAATAAAAGGGGTAAAAAGAACAGGATTTAAAATAAGATAAACCTTAATCTAAGTTTGATCACTCATACTCATGCAACATCATCCATAAGAAAAATCACAAAACAGTGACATAAAATGGAAAATGAAGGTCAAATGACCGAAAGAAAAGGAAAGCAGTATTAGATCCATGGGGTGTGAAACCCATTTCATGATTTTTGGGACACTTTCAAGAATATTCTCTCATTTATTAAATGGGTTTGCAAATACCCATCATTTGGGTATTACCAACCCTAAACAAAGCTTAAAACAAGATTCTAAAAGTATGAACACTAGCTACTTAAATCCAAAATGCTAGGAGCACCTTAAACAACTAATAATCTAGACTACACTAGTGCATGAATTAAATAATACAAGAAAATCCTATCTAGACTAGGCTAAACTAAAACTTAAACTAAAACTAAAGAACACTAAAACTGATCTCCAAAGCTGTGTCTTCAAGAGCAATTTTTCTAACCCTTTCTTCAAGAGTATCACCTCATATTTATAGAAGTAGAACCCTAGGCCCATGGGCTTGATCTAAGGCCCACCGTGTCTCAAGACATCACACACATCACACTGTGTCGCGGAACTGGAGTTCTGTCGCGGGACATCACTGCATGTGGCAAGGCTTCTCGACTGAGTCTTGTGTCTCTATGGGTGTGTCTGTGTCGCTATCCATGTCTGTGTCCCTAAGGCATGGACCGCGACAGGGGTTCCTCGACTGGGGTCATGGCTTGGTCTCCAAGGTGTGTGTGGCGCGGAACACTCCTGTGTCGCTAAGCCATGGTCCGCGACAGGGGCTTAGCGACAGGATGTTCCCAGACTGGCCTCTTCTTCATGCTGCCTTGTTGTGTCGCTAAACCCTCCTGTGTCGCTAAGGCATGGACCGCGACACAGGAGCTTCCGCGACCGGGTGTTCCTGGACTGGGCTGAATGGGCCAGATAGGCCGAAATTGTTCTTTTTGTGGGCTTTTTTATCTTTTCCCATCTTTTTCAGTCCTTTTTCTTTTCTTTTCCTTTTCTCATGTTTTTGGATTTTTCTAACATAGATATGTAGTAAAATTACATATTTATGCATTTTTCATACCAGCTTATTATTTTTACAATTATGCATAAATCAGTCCAATTCAACTGCTTTCTTATTTAATATAAGACCGGAATGCGATCAAATGTCCGTTTTAGACACGGAAATGGATTGAAAATAATGGTCATTTCTGACCATTATCAACATCCTCACATTTAATGCTGATCGTCCCCGAGCAGTCAGAGTCAATGTTCTAAAGAACACGGGCTCTGCATATTCAATTCATTTTCGTGGCTTCATAAATCACATTCTTTTTGGATTGGGATAAGACAATCAAAAACCACAAGTATTAAATTCCCTTGATTGCAGTGTTTAATAAAATGATACTTGCTCACTACATCGGGCCTATAAATCAAGCATTATTATCAACCCTTCATGAATAGCATGTTAGAAAGATACCAAGATTAAAAATTAGAATTAAGGCATGACATGAACATGTTCAAGGAAACAGAGCCTCACATATAGTAAACTTGGAAATTTCACTCACTCTCAAATGGGTTTCATCATGAACGCTCAAAATCAATTTTAATCAAATTATCCCATAGGCTCGCAATTGGACCAACTCGCCACCGGCTCATTTCTTCAGATCGAGATCACGAGGTCTTATTTAAGGGTTATAACGGGGCATACGGTTGTAACATTCGGAAGGAAAGGGAAATTATTGGGTTAAGAAGCGACAAGAATTAATATTATCATAACATGGCATATTTTATTTAAAAATTATGATCATCAACATTTTTCTTTTTCTTTGTTTTTCTTTTTTCTATTGCATGACATTAGACTATGTCTAATTTGCTTTGTCATTTGCAATTTATTGTGTTGACTGAATCTCAACATTTTTTTTTGAATCGGTTTATTGAATACCGATTAATACATTTTTGATGATCATAAATTGTAATGCCTTGATAAAATTCATTCTTGCACACTTGGGTTTGATTTTCTTGGTCTTTTTGTAAGGATAGGAATAATATAGAGGGTTTCAAAGAAAAATTAGGCTTAAATGCTCAAAGTGGTTAATCCTAAAGGCAAAAATATTTTTGGGTTTGGATTTCAAACGAAAGCCAAAAATTTTGGGTTTACTAGGTGCCTCAATCATATGCTCGATTTTTGGAATATGGCATGATCTTGAATCGGTCCCAATCGCAAGTTCTAGTTTCCTTTAATCAAACTGATTCGCACATCAAAGAAAATAAATGAGTAATAGTGAGTCATGGCTCAAATCTCACGGGTTGGATGGATTCATGTCATACAATATTCTCAAATTTAATCAAAGCTTAATCCCAACATTTTATTCAATCAAAATTTCTAACATGCAAATTCATTACCCAACAAGATGATCGCATCATTAAACTTTTATAGCTCACAACCTTAGGAATTCATTTCATGCATGTCTTTAATTATATTATCCCAATTTAAAAGTTTGAAAAATTTAATCACAAGCCTAAATTCAACATGTGAATTTAGAGCAGTTTTATGCACATTATTGCTGGTTATTTAATTTAAAGCAGTAAAGAGGCACTGCTGACATACTGAGTATGTCACAGCATATTTTTGGCCTGACAGTCACTTATTCATCTCGGACTGTACAGACATCTTTTCGAAGGGAAAGCAAGTAAAAATTGTTTGGAGGATCTCGAAAGTTGAGTTCCATTTTAGGGAAAGCGGTAAATACATCAATTACAAGAGATTTCATGCACTAAGAATGATCTTGCACAAATAAAGGAAATTCTCTTATATGATGTTTACAAATAAGTTCAAATGGATAAACTCAATCTCTGTGCTCTCCTGGCGGGTCTGAAGGTCCTGCTGCATCTGAAGGAGGTGGAGGTGGTTTTGGAAGTTGTTGAATGAGAGCGTACATCAATGTTTCCATCATTTTTCGCTGCCTTTCTTCACTCTCCATTCTTTCCATTAACAGCTTCTTGAATTCTTCATCTCGCCTTCTCTGCTCAGCTCTCTCCTCGGCTCTTTCTCTCCTTTCTTCCTCCCTCCCCAGAATCATGTTGTCTGCTAGTGTTTTGATACCATCTGTGAATGTCTTGCTCATGCTACTCACAAGTTCTACCACATGGGAATCAGCAGGATTCTGTGAAACATGCTGGCTTGCCGGAGGAATCTGAATCTGAGGCTGAGGCGGGGGTGGAGTTGGAAGCTGTTCTTGTCTTATCTGTTGCTCCTCTGGCGCAGCTGTCGAAGGTCCCGCATCAGTACGGGCTTGCTTTGTTCCCTTCTTTGCCCTTGATGGCCTGACTCTCTTTCTTGGTGCTTTGGAACCGGATATGAAGGAGGATTGTACATCTGAATCACCTTCACCGGGTAGTTGAGGCAGGGAATATCTGATTTGTTCTTCCAGAGGCAGTCTTGGCACACTGATGGGAGGGTTTACTTTCACTATTTCGTCCCTTGCAAATGCACTCAAATCGACACCCTGAGCAACGCAAATTCTTCTAATCAAGTTTGGGTAGCATAAGGCCTGCTTATCTTCTATTCGTGCCGTCATGACATCGAACACATGCCTTCCTATGTTCAGCTTTGCTCCGCTCCACATTCTTGCGAATCCCATTAGAACACTCCCTGATGTAGTGTGCGGGTGCGAGTTAGGTCGGATTTTTGACATGTAGAACTCGTAAGTTGGCATGAAGTGCAGTCGCAACCAGTTTGTTTCAAATGTGTGCCCCGGGGCGGTTACTCTTGTCATACTGTTTGCCAAAGCTGCATACTTTGCATACTCACTTGTCTTGGCTCTTTTTATCATGATTTCATCAGCAGGGAATTCACTTCTGATGTCCGGGGTTCCAAGAAATTGGTTCAGCCATTCCGGTGAGATGTTAATTACATGACCCCGGATCCAGGTTGTTCTGTTGGCGGTATTGATGTTGCAGAAGAACTCTCTTGTCAGCTCAACGAAGCCATCTTCTTCATGGTGCAGCATGAAGTTCCCCCACTCCTGATTTCTGTAAAAGGTCTCGACAGTGGGGTGGAGTAAAGCATCCTGCTTGAATCCCTTATCCGGCACTATCATTCTCTGTAGCTTTGTATATCGGGCCGCCCCTTCCGTGTTGCCATTGAATTTGACTTGCACATCTGCTTCACTTATCTTCATTTTCTCGTACTGCTTCGAGATCCCCATTCTTTGCCTCACAGTGTGCTCAGACCAAAACTCGACTGGCCTGATAGACCCAACTGATTCATCATCACTTGTATGCCAGTCTGTGGAGCCGTCTCCTTCTTGCTGCTGTTCATTCATTGGTTCACCTTCATGTGCCCTCTGACTTGGCTCTCCTTCTCCATGAGCTGTTTCATCTCTAAGTTCCTCCCCAACCTGTTTATTTACATTTTTCATCGTATTGAGTTCACAATTTACAGGCAAGGGAAATGTAGTTACAGGAAAATAAAGGTCATCAACATCAGTTGATACCTCATCCTCCTCCCTAATTCTCCGGTCTGCGGCTTCCCTCAAAACTTGCTTGGGTGTTCTCGCAAAAATGGCCGTGAAAGCTCTTTCATCGGCTTCATCCTCCCTTCTTTCTTGCTCTTCTTCAGTAGCCTCTTTTTCCTCTCTAGCCTTTCGTCTTTTCTCAGCTTCTTGAAGTTCAACAGCTCTCTCTTTTACCAAATCAGAAAGTGAAATGGGATTCGCTCCCTCCTCAGGTTCAACATTCTCTCCACTCATGATTTCTCTGCTCTTCCACTGACCGGATGATGCCTCGGTCAAAATTTCTTGGACACTCTCTTTGAGCGCAGAGGCCATGGGATCATCATTCGGCTGTTTTTCCAATGTTTTGGCCAATGCTGCCGGATCAATGGAATCTTGTGGTCCTTCTGACTGTGCCAACAAGGGGATCGGGATGTTCAGTCTTTCCTTCTTGATTTAACGGACCTTCTTGATTTATGATTGCTTCTATTCTGGCTGTGCCAACAAGGGGATCGATCGGGATGTTCAGTCTTTCCTTGATTTTCTCCATTTCCTTGGTATAAGGAGTTTTCATCTTCCTTCCTTCAGGTTCTTTCTTGATTTTTTAACCCGGTTCCTTCTATTTCACCTGTGATCATCAACTCTTCATCACCCTCTTGTTCAGCTCCTCCAGTTTTTCTGCTTTCCAGTTCCGCCTGCAATTTCTCAGCAACTTCTTTATCTTGGGCCTCTTTCTTTTTCCTTTCCTCTTCAGCCTTGGTTTGCTGGATGTTCTTTCTGATCTACTCCTCTTCTGCAGCCTTCTTTTCTTTTTCCAGTTGTTCCTCATCTGTCATTTTCTCCACTCCTGAACCACCTGTTCCTTGATCAAGCAGACCAGCCAATGCAAGTTCATCGTCTTTCATTTTTCGAGCCAGTTCAGCATCGCGGGCAATCAGCTCTTTTCTTTTTGGAGGTGGTGGTGGCATAGGCTGCTTGCCTTTGTCCTTGGGATCCGAAGGTGTTATCAGTTTCTTGGCAGTTGGCTCGGGTTCCTTGATTTCCACTTTTCTTTCTGGAGCCCGTGTTGTTTTCTCTTTGTCTGCAGACTTGACTAATCGTCGTCTGCTCTGTACTGGAGATTGGATTGCAGTTTCGGCTACAGCAGGTGTTGGCGCCTCAGATTGAGTTGGCTGTACTGGCGTCTGAGCTGTTTCTTGCTGTGTTACAGGCTCGGGGGCAGCAACTTTCTGCACTTCAACTTGCCCTTTTGGTGGCAAGGCAAATGCTTGCACCGTTAGTTGGGTAGGCTGCGGGTTGGCGTCAGGAGGAGGGGTAGAGATGTATGCATCAACTATAGCATCTGGGTCCTCTTCGGCATCTTTTTCAGTGTCTGGCTCATCCTCATAACCCAGTTGCTTTTCAGCGTGTTTCAAATAGTCCTCAACGAAGCTGCGGAGAGTGATGCGCACCAGCTGTGCTTCCGAGTCTTCTTTTATCCTTTTGCAGAAAGTGCTGCGGACATTGTGGTTGTAATGTAAGATCTTTTTCTTCCTTTCTGTCTTCTCATTACAGTATCGAAGTGCCTCTTTGTCCATTTCCATGATTAGTTCCAAGTAAGACTCCCGATACTTATCCATCATGGCCCCTATCAGGTTTTTTCGGATCCCTTCGAGATAAGACATATCTTGCGCAAAGTTGTAGTTGAGGTAGGTTCCTGCCTCAGCTTTATTCAGTAACTGGAACTGTCTGTCCCCTTTCTTTATAGGCTTCCAGCTACCCTTGTGTATGTCCACCAGCAGCTGCTCCCTTAATACAGAAATGTGACGAGGCAGCTCGTCGTCCCTTGTTGTTTTGAATTGCTCATATCTTCTGTGTGTAAAGACAGATTCAAATTTCTCTTCAGCAGGTAACTCTACTCCTTGATCCAGAAAAGACTTGGTGATGCTCGGATTTCCTTTTCCCCATGAGAAAGTCAGATCCTCCCACTCCTGCCGTGCATCCTTGATCATCTTTCTCATGGTCTCTAACAATGAGGTGTTATGGCCTTGCTCAAATTTTTCAGCATTCTTGAGGTGCCGGTATAGGTTGAAACTCAACTCTCTGTGCCTGATGCGGACTTGAGCTGTGATCCATCTTTGCTCCACTGGTCCCCTACTTTCAAAAAGGTAAGGGTTCCATTTGAAGGGGAATGCTTCGTGCATCATTATAGCTCCGCTTTTCAAAATTCTGCTTAGATCAATCTGATTGTTTGTGAAAGCCATTCTAACTTGAGGATCTATGATCTGAATTGGGATGATGATGTCGAAGTCAGCCAGATTTGGATCCTTCGTCCCTCTTTCCACATGCCGGTTCCAAATAGCTCTGTGTTCTTTGAATCTCAGCTGGATACGTTCGTGGTGGACATCTGGAGTGGTGAGTACATCCTGTCGGCCATGGTCTATCATCATCCCCCAAAATTTCTTCAGAAAGTGATAGTAATCTCTTTCTATAGAAAAAACAACAATAGTTCTTTCTTCCGGAGGTATGATCACACCCCAGCCTGGCGCGAGCTCAAATTTAACTTCTGTGGTGTGGTCAAGCGGTACTCTGTATTCTGAAACAATAGCCGCTCTCATGTTCTTAATTTCAGTCCGGTCAGCTGCGGCCTGCATAGCTGCATTTTCATATATGCAGTCAGGCAACACGATGCCTGACTTTACCACTAAATTAATCCTGAAATGAGAAGAAGAGATTAGAGATATTCAAGTTTTTATAATTTTCAATAATTATTCAAGTTTAAGATCAACATCCTCACATTTTGAGTTTTTGCTCGAAATGTGATGTAATTGATTAACTTAAATCTTAAACAGGAAAGAAGGGGACAGAAATCTAATTTATTAAAAACTTTAGGTCATTGGACCCAAACTATATATATTTTTTTAATGGGCCATTGGGCCCAAAAGTTCGATTTTTCAATTTTATTAAACAAGTTCGAGGTACTTGTTGAGAATGGAAATGAGATGAAATGATGGAATGGATTGCTCGAATTTGGAATGTGCAGTGGAGATGTGGCGCGATGGATTTGCTATTTCCGGATTGCTTGGACGTTATTGGACAGTTAAAACATTGAAGAAAGTTGCAAACACTATTTTTAATTTTAAATGGTTGACTCGTTTTTATTTAAAGAAAAGTGGGATGTTAGTGGTCCCATTTTTGGATTTTTGTAAAAAGGATAGCAGTTTGAGGTGGCAAAAATACTGCTATTCAACTCACACTTTTAGTTCCATTGGGAACCAAAAACAGACTTGTCAACCAAAATTCCCTACAACTATTTTTGTCTTTTGTGAAAAGGGGTTTTGCAAAAGGGGATTGGGTGTGCACTGGGATTGCCATAAAAAGTCATGCACCAACTTTTCAGAATTACAGCCACCAACATACAGCCATGCCAAACAGGGAAATAGCATTAATTGCCAACTTGGCATGCAAGAACTAGCAGGACACAAGGAATCATCAACATAAGATCATGCTCATCTCTCATAGAAACATAAGATCAAACATCTCAGAATGCTATCTAGACATGCAGGATCAACCATCATAAGAGCAATATCATCAAAATAATGAGGCACCCAAATGTTCACTGCTCCCAGTTTGCCACACCACTGATCAAGATTAAACATTGTCATGCTACTTAGTATACGAGAATAGGTTCAACATAGCAACATCATCAAAATAATCAAAAATACCCAAATTCCCAAGCTGTGAATGACAACCAACACCACTAAGAACCCTCAATTTCCACAGTGGCTGGAATAATCACTACAGTTAAACCTTACTGCCGCCTATGTTCTCTAACAACCCTAGGTTCAAAAATTTCAAATGCCCAACCGATTCGATCACTTCCTAACCCTTCAAACATATATCCAACCTTTTCCCCATGCTCGGCCATTAACAATAAAAACAGGGAATCTCAGTCCATACATGCCCGAACCACATAATCCCTAAAATCGAACTGAACTAAGTGACAGAAACCACAAGGAAACCTATTTACACAATATCGAGAATCATAACACGAAGATCCCCAAAATCGCGAAAACAGGGGCAATGGTTGCACGAGAAACGGACAAGATAACACTTACCAGGGCTCGGTTTTCTCTGGGGATGAAGACTAGGGTTCCATGGCGACAGTCGGACAGAGTTTCGCCTGAGTTTGGTCGGAAATGGTTGCGAAGAACACGGTGGCGTTCGTTCGGATACGGCGGTTCAGACTCGAGAGTGAATTCGAAAAATTTCTAAGTGTTTGAGAGCGTAGGGAGGAAGAGGGAGAAGGGGGGTTTAAATACTAATGGGCTGGTCGCGGAACCCTGGCCCATGTCGCGGAACAGGGTTACGCGACCAAGCCCTAGCGACATTAGAGGTGTCGCGGAACATGGGCTCCGGTCGCGGACCATGGCCACGCGACAGGGGGTATCGCGACTGGGTTGGAAGGAAGATAAGGTGAAGGCAGATCGTGTTGCGGAACATGGAATCCGGTCGCGGAGCAGTGTCCCGCGACACGGTGTACCGCGACAGCGACAGGAGAAGTTCTGGAACAATCGAGACTGTGTCGCGAAGCTGAACCTGGTCGCGAGGCAATGCTCCGCGACACAGAAGAGATTCCGCGACATGGATCTCATTAAATGGGGTAGCTGTGTCGCGGTTCTTCTTCTGGCGCGAGGCAATGTCCCGCGACACAGAAGGGATTCCGCGACACACCATTTTTTGAATTTTCAAATTTTTAACGGACTGGGCCCGAATGTGGTGTTGGGCCTGAGTCCATTTTATTTGACTTGGACCTGAATAAATTCAGTCCAAATAAATTCAAAATGCTGGGCTGGAAATTAAAATAATCTACTTGCATAAAATTAGGTTGGGTCAGTTCCATTTATCTGTGAAACTTATTCCGGATTTTAAATTGCTTTAAATTCCAAGAATGTTTTCTTAGATTCATGGAATCAATCCAACCAAGAACCTGATTTTTCATGCTATCTCCTGCTCCTTCTTTTTGGTGGTTCCGAATTTCCTGCAAGATAGATAAATACCCAATTGGTCAGGTTTTCTCCTCAAATCAACATCCTCACATTTAAAGTATTAGTACTCTAAATGTTTAATTAATTCGATGGTACTTCTCTGTTCTGAAATTAATAAATAAACTACACTAACTAGCTACGAGTAATCAGGAGTGTAATTCTCTTAATAAACGACGCTGCATCCTCCCCGGCAACGGCGCCATGAAACTTTTGACAATTTTGTCACACGAGTATTTTTCTGAAATATCAAATTTGAATTTATTAAATGAAAAGAGTTATGATTCGTGGGAAGGGGTTTAAGGATATATTTCACTTTTTATTACTCATGTGGGAAACTTCAATTTCAAACGGCGCTGTGGACCTCCCCGGCATGAAACTTTTGACAATTTCTTACCTTGAAGATCATTGCCATGAAACTTTTGACAAGTTCCCGTTACAAGAGTATTTTCTGAAAAATAATAATCCTGGTTTTCAATTTTATTTAATGAAACCAATTTATGATGGCGGAGTTGGGATTAGGGATATATTTATAGGTTGTCACGTTTTTATTACTCGTGTTAAGAAACTGTGGCCCGAAAGCGCACGGTGTCAAAAATTGCAGTAATTTATAGTAAGACCGGATCGTTCACTGGAGGATGTGCGATAGAAGCAGGTCCCACGTCGTTTACTAAGATTTTCCACTCGGTTACTCAATTCAAGTTTGTGTTAGGACTAGCAACTACTTGACAGAATTTAAACTAAGCTATGAAAGCAATTGAATAAAGCAAATAAAACTATTCTAGAAAGCGAAATAAATTTAATCTAAGAAAACAATCAAATTATTCTACGAAAGCAGATTTAGAATGAGACAGAAGGGACAGGAAGAAAATAATAAAATTTGGACAAGATTCAGATGAAACACAATTAAACTTCCATTTTAATACGCAGATCTTTGTTTGGGATAATCCATCAGTTAGCTAACTCTCATGCTCTCTATACCATTTTCCCTTTTACAGACAGGTACTTGCAGTAAGAGTTTACATGCTCTTAAGACCTCAAATTCTAAGATATCACAGATGCATGACTACCCTAGTAATGCACTACGTACGGTATGTCATTTATCTGTGGTGGATAAGCAACACCCGACAATTCATTAGTTGAAATGGCAAGTACCGCTATCATTCCTCCATGTCACACCCAAAGATTCTAACCAAGCTCTGAACTATCCCTTAACTATCAGTCCTAGTAGCAGTTACACAACTCTCAATACGACCGAGTGACCTCTAACGAAAGCATTTAAAAGAGAGCGATAAAGAAAGCATTTAAAACCCTATCACTCGGAAGTTTCAAAAGTCTGACCCTGGTAGTAAAAGAAAGCCCCCCAGTCAGAATGACCAGATGTGGATCAAGAATTCCCGGCTCTCGGTGAACCGCTCGCAGTGTTCACTTCCTTCCGGGTAGTTATGAGATACAAACTAATGAAACGAACTATAAATTAGTTCGTTCCGGATGCACTCACTCAGGACTCGAAAATAGGCTTTGGCAGAAGAGGATAGTAGTTGAAAGAATACTCAACCCTACCTTAGAAAATAACCAAGGCCCACATGTTGTTCTTCTAGTATTATCTATTACACCTCGTCTAAATCCAAGTGCATTCTAATTCAGTGCAATATTTAATATAAGATTTCCAACATACAGCAAATTTGGAAAATAAATGATGTTTGAAAAACATTCCCTATCAGGTAGTAGACTCTCAATAAGAACACAGACCCTTTCAGTCTAGATGAGACCTAATCGCTGACTCTGCTTCTAATTTCCCAAAATCCACCCCCAGTCGGATATGAATTAGTCATAACTGTGGAATTTATCCCTTACTCAGATCCGGATTTTATAAATGAATTTTTGTTGGAAATTTATTGAGAGACATCTGATTTAAATCAACACTCCTGTGTCCAAGGGAAGGATCCCAAGATAATATTGACCACGATATCTACATAATAATATCATGCATAAATTTAAAAAAAAGTGTAAAATTAAATAACCCAAAATATAAGGTGGATTTAGACAGAAGTTGATACACACAGATGAAGTAGCCGGAGATGAGAAGAATTTATTTGGCTAAAAAGATGACAAAATAATTGGGGTTAATTGGACTGCAGTTATCTGTGGTACAAATCCCTAATTATTAAGGTGAGACGATTTAGACAACAGATAACCTTAAATGATAGTGATCGCTATCGTTCAAGATTTCTATTATCTGTGAAGTGAGAAAAAGACCTACATATTTTCTCACTGTAGTACTCGCTCAAACAGTGCTGATCGACACAGTTTGATAGTATTACAGCTCAAAATTCAGGTTTGAAATTAAGAAAAGAAGAGAGAAACTGTATCCGGATGAGAGTCAGCTGAGCAGCTATTATAATCCCGGATGGACGAACCGCCAAGGCTTCCACTAACCATTATCCGAACCATGCAAAATAACATCTAGTAATTAATATTCAGACTGCGAGCTAGTTTATCCGTGTGGGAATACCCGCCAACATTAGTCTGATATACTCCTTACTAGTTGTTTCACACAACACGGGAAAGACAAAAATAAATAAAAGAAAATATTTTTGGGTCATCTTGTATGAGAGACATTGGTTTCTCATGCAAGGGTATGGAAATTATTCCATAATTACTCTCTATGTCTAAATAATCACTCATTCCATAATTAATTAATTAATCACAGTCCGGATTATATACTTAGATCATTAGAGTTTAATTTTTTTGTAGAAGGATCTTTTAATGGAAAATTGAACAAAGTTCTTTATATCGAATTAATCATGGGTTGAGATCTTTGGATTTCAACCTCAAAATATTAATATAAAGGTTCAATTAATTAATGGGGTGAGATGGAGAATAAAAATTTGGCAAAAAGGGTGCCAAGCCTGTCGTGGAACAGAGTTTGTGCCGCGGACCTTGGGTCTGCGACGAGGGGATCACGACAGAGAGGTGGGAAATAAGAGAAATTGGATATTTTGAAAATTAGGGTTTGTTGTGTCGCTAAACAAAAAGTTGTGTCGCGGACCGTGGGTCCGCGACAGGGGTTTAGCGACACAAGGTTTGAAAATCAACAAGGGCATAATTCCTGTCGCGGAACAAGGGTTGTGTCGCGGACCGTGGGTCCGCGACAAGGGTTTCGCGGCAGAGCTCTTCCAGAATAGAATTGCAAGCATTTGGGTCCTTGGTCACTAATCAAGGTTGTGTCGCGGACCGTGGGTCCGCGACAGGATTGCATGGTCCGCGACCAAGGAGTTTCAAATTAATGCCAACACCTGTCCTTTGGCACCCATGTCGCTAAATTGCCTTTATGTCGCTAAACGTGGTTCCGCGACAAGAAGTGGCTAGCGACATGGATGTGTTCAGGACACATGTCAGAAAAGTAAAATGGAACAGTAGCATGCATTATGCGTGATCTCACCTATTTCAGATTCAAAAGTTAAACTAAGCTGAAAAATAACTAAACAAGGTTTGAATCTAGCTAAAATCATGCTTAGAATAAAAGGGGTAAAAAGAAGAGGATTTAAAATAAGATAAACCTTAATCTAAGTTTGATCAATCATACTCACGCAACATCATCCATAAGAAAAATCACAAAACAGTGACATAAAATGGAAAATGAAGGTCAAATGACCGAAAGAAAAGGAAAGCAGTATTAGATCCATGGGGTGTGAAACCCATTTCATGATTTTTGGGACACTTTCAAGAATATTCTCCCATTTATTAAATGGGTTTGCAAATACCCATCATTTGGGTATTACCAACCCTAAACAAAGCTTAAAACAAGATTCTAAAAGTATGAACACTGGCTACTTAAATCCAAAATGCTAGGAGCACCTTAAACAACTAATAATCTAGACTACACTAGTGCATGAATTAAATAATACAAGAAAATCCTATCTAGACTAGGCTAAACTAAAACTAAAACTAAAACTAAAGAACCCTAAAACTGATCTCCAAAGCTGTGTCTTCAAGAGCAATTTTTCTAACCCTTTCTCCAAGAGTATCACCTCATATTTATAGAAGTGGAACCCTAGGCCCATGGGCTTGATCTGAGGCCCACCGTGTCTCAAGACATCACACACATCACACTGTGTCGCGGAACTGGAGTTCTGTCGCGGGACATCACTGCATGTGGCAAGGCTTCTCGACTGAGTCTTGTGTCTCTATGGGTGTGTCTGTGTCGCTATCCATGTCTGTGTCCCTAAGGCATGGACTGCGACAGGGGTTCCTCGACTGGGGTCATGGCTTGGTCTCCAAGGTGTGTGTGGCGCAGAACCCTCCTGTATCGCTAAGCCATGGTCCGCGACAGGGGCTTAGCGACAGGATGTTCCCAGACTGGCCTCTTCTTCATGCTGCCTTGTTGTGTCGCTAAACCCTCCTGTGTCGCTAAGGCATGGACCGCGACACAGGAGCTTCCGCGACCGGGTGTTCCTGGACTGGGCTGAATGGGCCAGATGGGCCGAAATTGTTCTTTTTGTGGGCTTTTTTTATCTTTTCCCATCTTTTTCAGTCCTTTTTCTTTTCTTTTCCTTTTCTCATGTTTTTGGATTTTTCTAACATAAATATGTAATAAAATTACATATTTATGCATTTTTCATACCAGCTTATTATTTTTACAATTATGCATAAATCAGTCCAATTCAACTGCTTTCTTATTTAATATAAGACCGGAATGCGATCAAATGTCCGTTTTAGACACGGAAATGGATTGAAAATAATGGTCATTTCTGACCATTATCAATCCGATACCACGACTTGATGATATGCTTGATGAGCTTGGAGGAGCGAGCATTTTCACAAAGATAGACTTGAAGAGCGGATATCACCTGATTCGCATGCAACCAGGAGACGAATGGAAGACTGCAGTTAAGACCAAGTTCGGGTTGTACGAATGGCTCGTGATGCCCTTCGGTCTCACCAACGCTCCATCCACATTCATGAGACTCATGAATGAAACATTAAGAGAGTTTATGGGGAAATTTGTCGTAGTATATTTTGATGATTTTCTTATCTATAGTCACAACGAATCTGATCATATCAAGCATGTTGTGCAGGTGATAATTAAGCTGAGGAAAGCCGAGCTGTACGCAAAGTTTGAGAAGTGTACTTTCCACGTGTCAGAAGTGACCATTCTAGGATTTGTGGTTGGAAAAGATGGACTGAAAGTAGATGAGTCCAAAATCAAGGGTATTTCTGAATGGACTCCACCAACCAACGTCAATGAAGTAAGACACTTCCTAGGCATGTGTGGCTTCTTTTGAAGATTCGCACCACAATTCAGTATCATTGTAGCACCCATGACGTCACTGCTGAAGAAAGGACTCCAGTTCAAATGGGGAGATAAGGAGCAGAAGTCATTCGATGAGCTAAAGGAAAAACTCACGCACACGCCGGTGTTCTTTTTACCCAACTTTGACCTTCCATTCGAGATCGAATGTGATGCGTTCGGAACCGGCATGGGCGCAGTATTTTTGCAAGATGGAAGACCCGTTGCCTACCATAGTGAAAAATTTGGAGCAGCTCAGCTGAACTACTCCACATACGACAAAAAGATATATGATGTGGTACAAGCTTTAAGGACTTGGCAACACTATTTGCAGGGAAGAGAGTTTGTTATCCACACAGATCATGAGACATTGAAACACATCAGAGGGCAAGGACAGTTGAAGAATGCCAAACATGCCCGATGGAGCTCCTTCATAAATCATTCCCGTACGTGATCTGTTACAAAAAGGGGAAAGATAATGTGGTTGCTGACGCATTATCAAGGAGAATGAGTCTAGCAGCTTTCGCAACTACACATCTGGTAGGATTCGAGCACATAAAGGATTTATATGCTCAGAATTTGAGGATATCTACTAGAAGACCGAGAAAATAGCCTTCAAGAAATTTTCTCAGTTGAATGGTTTTCTTTACTATGGAAACAAGTTGTGCATACCAAGAGGGTCCGTCAGAGAACTGTTGATCACAGAGGCTCACTCTGGAGACATGATGGACCATGAGCGTATTGACAGAACGTTTCCACTGGCCAAGGATGGAGAAGCAGGTCTTCAGACTTAGGATAGTTACTGCTTCTAATAGTAAAAGTTGGGATGAGTGCTTACCTTACATAGAGTTTGCCTATAACCGTCACGTACACAGTGCCACACACATGTCACCATTTGAAGTCGTATACGAGTTTAAGCCCCTGACGCCACTGGTTTTGTTGCCATTGCCACGCAATGAACATCTGAATATTAATGGCAGGGACAGGGCGAGGGCAATCAAGGAAATGCACAAGGATGTGAAAGACAGTCTCATCAAAGCTACAAAAGGATACGCCAAATATAACAATAGAGGTCGGAAGGAGTTGAAGCTAAACCCAGGGGATTGGGTATGGTTGAACTGGAAAAAGGAGCGGTTCCCAGCGAGCAGACACAACAAATTGTCTCCGAGAGGAGATGGACCATTTCGTGTCCTAGAGAGGATTAATAATAATGCCTATAAATTGCAACTATATGAGGAATACCACCATATTAATCATGTCTTTAATATTGCAGATTTGTCGCTGTTCGAACGGGACGAGGAAGATGCTGGTCGGTTGATGGATCAACCTCCCCAAGGGGGTGGGGATGGCATGGGAGCCAAAACAACAACATTGATCATACCAGAAGGTCCATGCTCCAGACAACGAGCAAAAAGATTCATCAAAGCAGTATCCCAGATACTGACCGAGGAAGCAGAGGAATGGGAGCAGAATTCGAGCCAACACTTGCCAGGAAAGGTTAGGACCATTTTGAGCCAAAAAGGAGAGGAAGGCCACCATATTGAGGAACCAAGGCCAGAGTTGCAAAATTCTAAATTTTTGGCCTTAATGCGATCTCCGCAAGAAATGATGCGGTCTAGACCGCCTCGACTAGACCGCATCGCCCCCGAAGACCGTATCGCCTCAGAATGGGATCTCGTCTCCAGTTCGATGCGGTCTAGACCGCCTCGACTAGACTGCATCACCTCCGAAGACCGCATCGCCTCAGAATGAGCCCACATCTCCATTTCCATTGCATGCGGTTTATCCGATGCGGTTTAAACCGCAATAAACCACATCGATTAGATCGCATTGCTTCCCAGAGACCACCTCACCTCATTTCTTGTTTTATTTTCATTTCGCATCGATGCGGTCTTTGCCTTGTAAACTACATCGATGCCTTAGACCGCATTGCTTTATTTTTCTTGTTTTATTTCCCTTTCGCATCCGATGCAGTCTACCCCCATGTTAACCGCATCGATGTCCCTAGACCGCATCCATGCATGGATATTTTAGGATTTTATTATTTTGTGCATTGTTGATTTTCGAGCTAGGGTTGTTGAATCCCTTTGTAACTTGGGATGCCTATGTATAGGTCCTCCCTAACACTTTGGTTGTCACATTTGAATGAAATTAAACTTGATGAGTGTTTAACTTTTTGGTGTGTTCCAAGAGCATTTGAAGGTCACCAGTGAATCATCCATCATTGGATCATTCCTTTCAAGCAAGAGGTGTGCTTGATCGTATCGACACCATCCGGATTCCGATTGGGGGAAACGACGGTGTTATCGAGCACAATCGGTTCTCGGGTTGGGATATCCAAAGTGGTAGCCTCCTTATCCATTCATTTTCCTTTTTTGTTCTTCATCCTTTGCTCATATAAACTAGTGCTTAATCCATCCATGGCAGCCGAAGGATGATAGACCCAACAAGCCTAAGGAATTTGAAATGGGTAAAGACTTCAAAGATCCATACAAGTACAGGAAGGACGACCGAGAAAAACCCAAGAGGGACGTCAAGGATGTTACCTGTTTCACGTCTGGTCAAAAGCTCCATTATTCCCAAGATTGCTAAGAAAGCAAGACGAATGGTCATGATAGAACACGATATATGGAGAGAGGTTGATTCTGATGAAGAGTATGATGAAGCAGAAGATGAACATGAAGACGATGACAATGAACAGTATCCAGACGAGGGCGATCTGAGCCGAGTAGTCTTGGAGGAGAATGGAGAAGAATATGTGACCAACTTCATTGCAATGAGAGCACTCACAGTCGAGAAAGGTGACGACCAATGGGCAATACTCCGGAACAAAGGGAGAATTTATTTCATTACCATTGTAAACTTAAAGGCAATGTTACCTCATTAATTGTAGACAATGGGAGCTGTGTTAATGCTGTTAGCCTTTACACTGTGCGCAGGTTGGGAATACCAATGCAAGACCACGTGAAGCCCTACAACCTACATTGGATGAACGGGTACGGGGCTACCAAAGTCGTGAAGCAAGCACGAGTGCCAATCACTATTGGGCTCTATTCAGAAGACATCTTGTGTGATGTAGTTCCCATGACCGCTTGCCATGTGCTACCATGTGCTACCACAGAAAATGATCTCTCCTTTCGAGATGGACAAACCAGAATCACGATGAAGTCACTACCACCGAAGACTGTCAGAATTGATCATTGCAATCTGGTGGAAAACATCCGGAAGGAAAAAGAAGAGTACAAAAGAAAACAGAAGGGTAAGGGAATTGTGATCAATTCTGATAATTCTAATCAGTCTCCTTTACTTTTGACAGGTTCTGACCGGTGCTTACTACTGACAAAGCATGAGCTGGAAAGCAGCCATTGAAGACGCACCCATACCAGGTCACTGTTTTCTAGCTTTTGTTAAACCTATTGAGGAAACTCCTAAGAACTCTACTGCTACACTTAATGTGCTTGAAAATTTTGTAGAATGCTAGAGGACAACATGGACATTTCCCCAGAAGAGCTGCCAGCAGGATTACCATCCTTGAGAGGTGTAGAGCATCAGATCGACTTCGTACCAGGAGCGTCCATTCCTAATAGGCCTGCCTACCGAATGAACCCGGACGAGACCAAAGAAGACTAGAAATCGGTCCAAGAACTCTTGGATAAGGGATAGGTTCGGGAGTGTCTATCTCCATGTGCAGTGCCAGTCCTCTTGGTAAAAAAGAAGAATGGAACGTGGAGGATGTGCGTCGACTGCAGAGCTGTCAACGCGATCACAATTAAATACCGCCATCCGATACCATGACTTGATGATATGCTCGATGAGCTTGGAGGAGCAAGCATTTTCACAAAGATAGACTTGAAAAGCGGATATCACCAGATTCGCATGCAACCGGGCGAGGACTGGAAAATTGCAAGACCAAGTTCGGGTTGTATGAGTGGCTCGTGATGCCCTTCGGTCTCACTAACGCTCCGTCCACATTCATGAGACTCATGAATGAAACTTTGAGGGAATTTCTGGGAAAATTCGTTGTTGTATATTTTGATGATATTCTTATTTATAGTCACAACGAAACTGATCATATCACGCATGTCGTGCAGGTGATTATCAAGTTGAGAAAGGCATAGCTGTATGCAAACTTCGAGAACTGTACTTTCCACGTGCCAGAAGTGACCTTTCTAGGATTCGTTGTCGGCAAAGACGGACTGAAAGTAGATGAGTCGAAAATCAAGGCTATTTCTGAATGGACTCCACCAACCAACGTCAATGAAGTAAGACGCTTCCTAGGCATGTGTGGCTTCTTTCGAAGATTCGTACCACAATTCAGTATCATTGCTGCACCCATGACGTCATTGCTAAAGAAGGGACTCCGGTTCAAATGGGGAGACAAGGAGCAGAAATCATTCGATGAGCTAAAGGAAAAACTCACCCATGCGCCGGTGTTAGTTCTACCCAACTTTGACCTTCATGGGCGCGGTACTGTTTCAAGATGGAAGACCAGTTGCATATCATAGCGAGAAATTTGGAGCAGCCCAGCTGAACTATTCCACGTTTGACAAAGAGTTGTACGTTGTGGTACAAGCTTTGAGGACTTGGCAACATTACTTATGGGGAAGAGAGTTTGTCATCCACACAAATCATGAGACCCTGAAGCACATCCGGGGGCAAGGACAGTTGAAAAACGCAAGGCATGCCTGATGGAGCTCATTCATAGAATCATTCCCGTACGTGATCTGTTACAAAAAGGGAAAAGATAATGTGGTTGATGATGCCTTATCAAGGAGAATGAGTCTAGCAGCTTTTGCAACCACACACTTGATAGGATTCGAGCACATAAAGGATTTATGTGCTCAGGATGAAGACTTTGGAGAAATCTACAAGAAGACCGAGAAAATAGCCTTGAAGGAATTTTCTCAGTTGAACGGGTTTCTATACTATGGAAACAAGCTGTGCATACCAAGAGGGTCCGTCAGAGAACTATTGATCACAGAGGCTCATTCTGGAGACATGATGGGACACTTTGGAAGGATTGCAACAATGAGCATACTGACAGAACGTTTCCACTGGCCAGGGATGGAGAAGCAGGTCGCAGACTTCATCAACAAATGCATAACCTGTCTGAGGGCCAAGTCAACCGCCAAGCCTCACGGGCTGTACCAAGCACTGTCGGCACCTAACTGCCCATGGATTAATTTATCTATTGATTTTGTTTTAGGATTGCCACGAAATGCATGAGCTAAAGATTCTATTTTTGTTGTGGTTGACAGATTCTCCAAGATGGCGCATTTCATACCCTGTGCCAAAACAAATGACGCACACCACATGGCCAAATTATTCTTCAAGGAAGTTGTAAGACTCCACAGTGTGCCAAGGACAATTGTATCCGACCGTGATGCAAAATTTGTAAGTTATTTTTGGAAATCCTTGTGGTCCGAAATAGGGACGAGACTGTTATTTTCCACTGCTTATCACCCACAGACTGATGGTCAAACGGAAGTAGTTAATAGAACTTTAGGCTATTTGCTTAGGATAGTTACTGCTTCTGACAGTAAAAGATGGGATGAGTGCTACCTTATATTGAGTTTTCCTATAACCGACACGTACACAGTGCCACACACATGTCGCCATTTGAAGTCGTGTACGGTTTTAACCCACTGACGCCACTGGACTTATTGCCATTGCCTCGCAATGAGCACTTAAACATTAATGGCAGGGACATGGCAAGGGCAATCAAGGAAATGCACAAGGATGTGAAAGACAGTCTCATCAAAGCTGCAGAAGGATACGCCAAGTATAACAACAGAGGTCGGAAGGAGCTGAAACTGAACCCAGGGGATTGGGTGTGGCTGAACTGGAAGAAGGAGCGGTTCCCAGCGAGCAGACGCAACAAATTATCTCCACGAGGAGATGGGCCATTTCGTGTCTTAGAAATGATTAATAATAATGCTTATAAATTACAATTATCTGAAGAATATGGCCATGTTAATCCCGTCTTTAATGTTGCAGATTTGTCATTGTTCGAACGGGACGAGGAAGATGCTGGTCGGTTAATGGATCAACCTCCCCAAGGGGGTGGGGATGGCATGGGAGCCAAAACAACAACACTGATCATACCAGAAGGCCCATGTTCCAGACAACATGCTAAACGATTCATCAAAGCAGTATCCCAGATACTATCCGAGGAAGCAGAGGAATGGGAGCAGAAATCGAGCCAACACTTTCCAGAAGGGATCAAGACCATTTTGAGCCTAAACGATGAGGAAGACTGCCCCATCAAGGAAACAAGAGTAGAATTGCCAAATTCCAACTTTTTGGCCTTGATGCGGTCTCCGCAAGAAATGATGCGGTCTAGACCGCATCGACTAGACCGCATCACCTCAGAGTATGGTCCAGCCTCAAATCCGTCGAATGCGGTTTACCCAATGCGGTCTACAATAGACCGCATCGCACATACCGCATCGCCTCAGACAGACCGCATCGCCCCTAAAGAAGCCCATGACCGCAATTCAAATGCATGCGGATTACCACATGCGGTCTAGACCGCATCATCTAGACCGCATCGCACGCCCCAGACCGCATCGCCCCTGTTTGCTGCCTTCATAAATTTTCCATTGCATGCGGTCTATGTTAACCGCATCGCCTCCGAGAGACCGCCTCGCCTTATTTCCTACTTTGTTTTTCATTTCGCATCGATGCAGTCTTTCGCCTTGTAAACCGCATCGATGCCTTAGACAGCATTGCTTTATTTACTTGTTTTAGTTCTCTTTCACATCCGATGCGGTCTACCCCTCCATGTTAACAGCATCGATGCTCTTAGATCGCATCCCTGCATGGATATTGTTAGGGTTTATTATTTTTGTTGCTTTGTTGATTTTAGGGCTAGGGTTATTGAATTCCCTTGTACCTTGGGATGCCTATATATATGGCCTCCCTAACACTTTTTTGGGACCTTTGAATGAATATTAAATTTGAGTGTTTGTTTTTCTCTTTGGTGTGTGAATCCAAGAGCATTTGAAGGTCATTTTGAATCATCCATCTTTGGATCATTCCTTTCAAGAAAGAGGTGTGCTTGATCATATCGAACGCCATCCGGATTTACAATTAGGGGAATCAAGGGTGTTATCAAACACAATCGGCTCTCGGGTTGGGATATCCAAAGTGGTAATCTCCTTATCCATTTATTTTTCTTTTGTGTTCTTCATCCTTTGCTCATTTTAAAACTAGTGCTTAATCGATCCATGGCAAAGGACACGTATGGCCTGTGACAATACATGGATAAACAATGCCTCTCCTCCTGCAGTGGATGTAGATCCCAGGTTCCCAGGAATGATGCGGACAAAGATACGCAGGGCCAAAAGGCAGTATGCGGCATCCCATAGAGGTAGCAGTAGTTCGACGAGGAGTGCTCCTAACTCCCTACAAAGACCCCTTTGTCAATGTGGGGCCTAAATGGCCCATGTCGCAAGGAAAGAGATGAAGACGAAAAGGAAGTTGCTGCCAATAATGGCAAATCTACTTTGGTAGATAAATCTGATAAGGCGGGTGTCCAAGCCGAAACTCAAACGGCTGGTACTACTTCCTCTGATCCTTCGGATGAACTTAAAGAAGGGGTGTGGGTGACAAAAGGTCTCCAGTGTGCATATTGCCAAAGGGTGAAAAAAGTCCCATACGATTTGGAGGACGACCTCGCCCAAACACAATTTGGGGATTTTACTCAAGAGGAATTAGATGCCTTAATGGTCGATGAGGGGCAGACTGGAAATACCGTCACGTAGGAAGACCAAAGTCGCCCAAAAAACAAAAATGCGATGAATCTGTACCAAATTCAGTGATGCAAGATTATGAGGCATCTAAAGACGATACTGTCGTGGCCATGACCATTAACATGGCACAGGTTAATGTGCCTGAACTAGAAGTTGAACAGGACAATGCTAGTGTCGAGTCTTTAGAAAAACCTGTGTGGCCTTACATCCATGCCGCATATAATGATGAAGAACCAGAGGTAATGTGTGATGTTCATCCCATAATCTTTGAAGCACTATTCATAGATGTTCCACGACATCTTAAGCCATTGTACGTCTAAGCCCACATCAATGGGAGAAGGTTCAATAGGGTCTTCATGGACAATGGGGTGGTTTACAATATCATACCACTTACCATGCTCAAGAAGATCAGGAAGACCAGAGAGAACCTAGTGGAAGCTGATTTAGAGTTGGCAGGGTTCAATGGGCACACTACAAAACCATTGGGCATGCTGACTGCACAAATAGGCGTTGAGCCCAAGGTCGTATCAACTGTTCTGTTCGTGGTGGATACCCCCACCACGTATTCTGCACTACTTGGTCGTGACTGGATTTACACTGCTAAGAGTTCCCTCCACCCTATATCAAAAACTCTTGTTCTAGGAGGGCTCGGAAGTGATCACCCGTCAACGCTCATCAGAATCCATTCCAGGGATATATCGGCAACAGTACAAGCGATGTCATATTCTATGAATCTGCTATACCACCAATTAGTATGAGTGGTATCGCCAGTGCATGCCCCATGCCTAACTGCAAGTTAACAAGGCAGGGTATGTCTTCTATTAGTTAGTGTGATCTGTAAGTGGCTCGATAGCGATAAATATTAATTTCTGCAAAAATAATTGTATATATCGAGTCCAATTAATGAAATTCCTATTTCCGATTCATTGCAAGTTATTTCTTTAAATTCTTTCCAAGAAGGGATTGAACCTGAAAATTATGTGTATGAACGGCCAGAGTTATTAGAAAAACCTGAGCCAATAGTGTATGCACAGAACCCGTTGGTCGAGTTTAACATTGGCAATGAGGAGAAACGACGACCAATAATGGTCAGTGGTTTACTAACAAGAGACCAATAAAATAAGTTGGCACAACTAGTGGCAAAACATCAGTATTGCCTTTCTTGGGATTATACTGATATGCCAGGGCTGGATAGGAAACTAATAGAACATCGTCTCCCTATTAAGCCCAATTATCGACCGGTAAAACAAGCCCCAAGAATTGATGCCTAAGATTACTGAAGAAATTTAAAAGTTGTTGCATGCCAAATTCATCCGACGTTGTAGATATGCCGAGTGGTTGTCTAATATCGTCCCTGTTACCAAGAAAAATGGTAAAATGAGAGTCTCTATAGACTTTAGGGACTTGAACTTGGCCACACCCAAGGATGAGTACACTATGCCCATTGCTGATATGGTGATTGATGCAGCAGCTGGCCATAAAATCCTATCCTTAATGGACGGTTATGTTGGATATAATCAGATTAACCTGGCTGAACAGGACACTGCCAAGACGGCATTCAGATGTCCTGGGGCAATAGGAATATATGAGTGGGTGGTAATGCCTTTTGGCTTTTAAAATGCCGGAGCCACCTACCAGAGGGCAATGAACACCATATTCCACAATTTAATTGTCATAACTTTGGAAGTATATATTGATGATGTCATCGTCAAATCATCAGAGTTTAGCCAACATCTCATAGATCTAGAAGAAACAATTGTCAGAATGAGGAAATATCATCGTAAAATGAACCCCACGAAATGTGTCTTTGGGGCGTCGGCTGGCAATTTCTTGGGTTTTCTCATTCATCAGTGAGGGATAGAGGTCGATGCAAATAAAGCTAAGGCTATCATCAACATTCCTCCACCCCGAACAATTAAAGAGGTACAAAGCTTATTAGGCAAGGTTAATTACCTTAGGAGGTTCAAAGCCAATACTGCTGGTAAGATGAAACCACTAACTAAATTGCTTAAAGGAAAAATAGGATCTAATATTGAATGGGGTCCTAGAAATCATCAAGACATCACTCATCAACCCTCCTGTTCTTGTACCGCCTAGGCCAGACAATAGATTAAAACTTTATTTGGCTTCATCTGATATAGTCATTGGCTGTTTATTGGCACAAGATTGGGATGATGGAGAAGAAAAGGCCATATATTATCTTAGCAAGACATTAGCAGGGCCCGAGTTGAATTATCATTTTGTGGAGAAACTATGTTTCTCCTTGGTGTATGCTTGCACAAAACTAGAACACTATATCCTGCCTAAGGACACTCATGTAGTGACCAAGCACAACATTATTAAGTTTTTACTTAAGAGACCTCGAATGAATGGTGGATTGTTGGATTGGGCGGTGAAATTAAACTCATTTTCCTTATATCGCGTTCCTATCACGACCATAAAGGGACAAGTGGTAGCAGAATTCTTGGCCGACCATTCGATCAACTTCAATGTGGAAAGGGATTTGGAGATTGAAAGTGTAGGCACAGCACCATGGGTTTTATACCTCAATGGATTTGCAACTAGTACTCGAGCAGGGGCCGGAGTTAGTATTTATGGTCCCCGTCGACAAAAGATTAAAGTCTATATAGAACTGGGACCAATGACTAATAATTCAGCAGAATATGAGGCCCTCATTTTAGGGTTGGAAACTTTGATTATGATGAAGGCCCAAGCCGTGATTATCAAGGGAGATTCGCAACTAGTTATCAATCAAGTGCTCGGGGCCTATGGATGTTAGAATTCCACTCTGATGGGATATCAAAACCGGGTTCATGACTTACTAGCTAAAATAGCAGACGTTACGTTCGAACAAGTCTCACGTGACGAAAATAAAGAAGCCAATCGCTTGGCCCAGCTCACCTCAAAGGGAATGAGAAACCCCACGAAGGGAATGATACACCTTGCGTAGAGGGAAGCCTAAGGGAATAGATAGTCCCATACCTGATGAATCAGGTAGTATGGCACTCGGAGGGCAACCGTCCTTCCGCCACTAAATAATGATACTATGGCACTCGGGGGAGGGGGGGGGGAGGGGGGGCAACCCTGCTTCCACCACTAAGCAATGACACTAGCACTGCCGCCATCTGACGGGAGATCAGAGATCATTGCTTATTTTAAAAATCCCCAGACTGATTGAAACTTTTGACAAATTTCCCACACGAGTATTTTTTAAGAAAATAAAAATTAATAGGAATTAATCCCGGTTGTTCATTTTATTTAATGAAAATCGATTTATGAAGATGGAGTTGGGATTAGGGATATATTTATAGGTTGTCACGTTTTTATTTACTCGTGTTGAGAAACTGTGCCCCCGAAAGCGCACGGAGTCAAAAATTGCAGTATTTATAGGAAGTACCGGATCGTTCACTGGAGAATGTACAATAGAAGCAGGGCCCACGTCGTTTTATAAGATTTTCCACTCGGCTATTCGATTCAAGCTTGTGTTTGATTATCAACTACTTGACATAATTTAAACTAAACTATGAAAGCAATTAAAATTATTCTAAAAAGCAGATAAAATTATTCTAGAAAGCAATTAAATTTAGTCTAAGTAAGAAATTAAATTTAATCTAAGAAAGCAATTAAAATTATTCTAAGAAAGCGGTAAAATCTATTCTACAAAAACCGTAAAAATTATACTAAGCTATCTATCATTAATCTAGAAAGCAGATTTAAATATGACAGAAGGGACAGGAAGAGAAGAATAAAGATTGGAAAGATTCAGATGAAACACAATTAAACTTTCATTTTGTTACACAGATCTTTGTTTGGGATAATCCTTTCAGTTAGCTAACTCTCAGGCTTTCTGTACCATGTTCCCTTTAACAGACAGGTACTTACAGTAAGAATTTACATGCTCTTAAGACAACAAAATCTAAGATACCACAAACTTATAACTCCCCTTGCAATGCCTTGCAAGAGTATGTTAGTCATCTGTGGTGGAGAAGCAACACCTGACAAGTCATTAGTTGAAGTGTCAAGCACCGCTATCATTCCCCCATGTCACACCCAAAGATTCTAATCAAGCCTGAACTATTCCATAACTCCCATTCCTAGTAGCAGTTAGAAGATCTAGTGATGCATCCGAGTGACCTCTATGAAAGCGTTTAAAAGAAAGCATTAAGAAAGCAATAAGGAAAGTATTTAAAATCCTATCACTCGGAAGTTTCAAAAGCTTCGTACTGGTAGTAAACGAGAGCCCCCAGTCTTGATGACCGGATGCAGATCAATAATTCCTGAACATCAGTAAACCGCTCGCAGTGTTTACCTACTCCCAGGTGGTTATGAGATACAAACTAATGAAACAAACTAATTCCTAATGAATTAGTTTGTTCTGGATACACTCACTCAGGACTCAAAAATAGGCCTTGGCAGAAGAGGATAGCAGTTGAAAGAATACTCAACCCTATCTGAGAAAATAACCAAGGCCCATATATTGTTCCTCTAGCATTATTCATCACACCTTATCTGAGTCCAAGTGGTCTCTGATTCAGTGCCATGTGTAATACTCCCTCTGTCCAATTATTTCTGTCTCACTTTCCTTTTTGGTACGTCACATTCCAATTGTCTCATTTCCCTTTTAGGAAATAATTAACTACAACCCACTTCAATCATATCACATCATTAAATAAATTTATTAATATTTCAAACACACAACTATCACATCATACCTATATAAATCAATTAAAAATTCAAACCCATTACAATCACATCACATAAATTCCTAATTTACCCCCAACTTTAACACTAATCTACCATTACTTAAATACTAATTATCCCCACATAGAACACCGTGCCCAAAAGTTTTGGGACACTTTAAACGGGACGGAGGGAGTACAAGATTTCCAACACACAGCAATTTTTGGAAAAAATAGATATTTGAAAATCATTCCCTAAACAGGTACTAGACTCTCAATTAAAACACAGATCCTTTCAGTCTAGATGAGACCTAATCGCTGACTCTGCTTCTAATTTCCTAAAATCAACCCCCAGTCGGATATGAATTAGTCATAACTGTGGAATTTATCCCTTACTCAGATCCGGATGTTATAAATGAATTTTTGTTGGAAATTTATTATGAGCCATCTGATTTAGATTAAGACTTCTATGTCCAAGGGAATAATCCCAAAATATTTAGACCACAATATTTACATAATATTATCATGCATAAATTTATAAGGAAGTGTAAAATTAAATTAACCCAAAATATAAGGTGGGTTTAGACAGAAAGTGAAACACAGAGATGAACTAGCCGTAGATAAGAAGAATTTATTTGGCTAAAAAGATGACTGAAATAACTGGGGTTATCCGGACTGCAAACATCTGGTATCCAGGTTCCAATTATTCCAGGTGGAACGGTTTTAGACAGCAGAACACCTTAAATGACAGTGATCGCTATCATCAAGATTCCTACTTTCTATGGAATGAGAGAAAACCCTACATATTTTCTCACTATAATACTAGTCAAACGGTGTTGATCGACACCATCTGATAATATTACAGTTTGAAATTCGGGTTTGAAAATAAAATAAGAAAATAAAACTGTATTCAGACAGGGACTGACTGAGTGGCTACTTCATTTCCCGGTAATGGGACCGTTCGCCTGACCTCATTAGTCACCATCCAAACCATGCAAAATAACAAACAGTAATTAATACACAGACTGCGTGAAACATGGTTCTCGTCGTAGGGTTTGGCGTTGTGCATGTTGGATTAGAAATTGGGGGACTACGACGCTAAGCAAGTACTACGACGTCAAACATGGTTCACGTCGTAGGGTTTAGCATCGTAGTAAGGAAAAGATGGTTTTTTGAAAAAGCAGAGATGCTACGACGCTATACACTAAGTTACGACGCTATCCTAGGATAGCGTTGTGGGTGTAGCGTCGTAGGTATTTTTTTTTTGTGAGAATGGAAGTATTTTGGGGTCCTACGACCTTAGACAAAAATTACGACGCTATCCTAGGATAGCGTCGTAGGTCTAGTGTCGTAGGAAAAATTTTTCTTTAGTCCGAAGCAACTACGACGTAAAACCTTCCCCTACGTCGCTAACCTTGGTTAGCGTCGTAGCTACCCCAGAGCATAAGTGTTGGTCGGGTAATGCAATCTATGCGATTGCAAACCCTATTTTTAAATTTTATGGTCCACCGTTTGGTATTAACCAATTATGTCGTGGCACTATGCGTGTCCCGACGTGGTATATGCCAAAAATTTTCCAAGTACCTCAATTTTCAATATACACAAACACATGAATATCATCCACTTTTTAGATTTACTTACTAATGCTAAAATTAAAGAAAAGGAAGACATCAAAAATAAAATAAAAACAACTACTAAACTAACAGTAAACTAAAACATAACTAGGAACGAAAATCTAAACAAAACCTAACTCTAATAAATCATCAAATGGATGAATGTCAAATGTTTGAGCATTTATTAAATAGGGAAAGCAATAAAATCTAACTAAAACTCAAAAATAGGTTAAGTGACCAAAATAAAAATAAAACAGCAAACAACCCATGGAATAACTCCGTAACAGCTTTTTGGAACAATTTTCTTGCATTTATTTGCTAAGAAAGCAATAAAAACTCAAGAACACTCATTACTTGTGTGTTCTCAAATTTATTCTACACTAGAAAGCAGTAAAATAGGGCAATGGCTACTCTAAATATGGTTCAAACTGTTGTTTACAAACCAAACTACTAATAAAAATAACATTACATTGCAGAAATTAAACTAAACTATCTCGACTTTTGATTTTTGGAGCATCCTAGCAGCATGGCTGCACTGTTCAAGTTGTGGGAACAACTATTTATAGAGGATGGAGAAAACTCTAGGCCCATTACGACGTGATGCTCTACGACGCCAAGCAATTTTTTTGGTTCACGTCGTAGTTTTCTTTGTGCAAGCATTCAGGATATCGCGCAGAAGGGGCGGGAGTTGGAGCTCCAGGAGGAAAAAGACAAACATTTTGTACTATGGGACTTCAAGTCCCTGGACCTTTCCAACAATTGAGCACATGGGAAATTCAAATTGGAGTGGGGTGTTGGAAGTCACGTGGGGTTGCTTCCCTTTTCTTGTTCAAGCTTCTTCTTCCCGATGGACGACAACGAACAAGATCGAGGCTACGACGCCAAGGAAATTGGGTACGACGCTAGACCATACAACCGACGACGCTAAACCAAACGAACTGTAATACTCGATAATTTTGCAACATAAAATAAATAAATAAATATATAAATAAATAAATAATAAAGAAAACATAATAAATAAATAAAGAATTATAAGGAATGAGAGATGGAATTTAAATTAATCAAAAGTCCGAGAACCCGGGAAGCCGAAGACAATTTAATTTAATAAATTGTTACACGGTAACCCTACACAGATGGACTCAATAACTCGAGTCCAAATGTAAATTTAGAACCGAATAAAATTAAGATACGAAATAGGAACCCGAAGATGGCCCGGAAATCGGAATTCGGGAGCATAGAGGGATAGAAGTCCGAAAGAGAGGAGGAAAAGCACGACGGATCGCACGACCCACCCGGACCGAAGTCCAGGCGTGTTTGGCGCGCTGGCTGCGCGCTGGTTGGCCAAAGGGCGCGCCAACCCCGCGCCAACTGGCAAAAACGCCCCGTGCGAGATTTACTCGCCCGAATCCGGATTTTTCGGCTTCGGTTGCATTCCCTGCGGCTCAAGACTCACCAAGGCCGACCTTGGACGTCCCTAGGTCGTGCCTATCTATAAATAACCCTCTCGAATAACCCTAAATCTTTTTCAAAAACCCTACGAAATATCTCTACACACAAAATCTTGATTCCGGAGTCGTCGGAGGCACGAAACCAAGGCGAGGACAGTCGTGGATGAAAATCGGAAGACCTCTAACATTGTGGTAAGGTCTGATCCAATCCTTTTTCCATTCTTGATTCGAAAATGAATCCTAATTATACTTCTTTCCTATTCTAAACCACCGATCCGGATCGAGAGCGAAGAACCCGACGGAATCAAGGAGATAAACGGTGGACTGGAAGCCACGCCTCTGAATCATCGAGCCGAGACATCCATAGATCTGTAAGTTGACACTTACATGGTTTTGGGAGTAACTAAAACACGTAAAACTAAAAGCTTCATCAAATATTTCGTAAATCTGTCAACATATGATTTCTACCGGCGCAACAGTTTTGTCTAATTTTTACGAACCCTTAAACGTCTTCAAACGATAAAACTTAAAACATGAAAAACGTTCCTAAGGCTTAGATCTATATGCTGTAAAATTTTCAGAATGTTTACAGATATTTTGTTATCTGAAATCCACCTGAAACCGAACTGCTTGAAATTGGATCTTGAATTTCTTGACAGAACTTAGGTCTGATCTTGATGACGTTTTTGAGATTAGTTATAAGCCGATTTAGATCTTTAGCCGAACATAAAAGTTGTAGATAAATGTCATAAGAAGGTCTCTGTAAAATTTCGTTAAGTTTAGAGTTGAATTGCTATGGTAGATCTTGATAATCTTGAACTGTTGTACACGAAATTCGGACAGAATAATGATATGACGAGAATTGATGTTTTGACCTGTTTCGGTATCTCGGATTGAAAAAGTTAAAACACGAAAGTCGTTCATCTCTGTGTTTTCAAGTCACTGGTAATATTTTAGAATTTTCGGACTAAAAACTGATTTTTAATTAATTTTGGAGCAAAACAGCGACTAGGGAAATTATGTGTTGAGAAACTTGTGAAATTTACGAAACTTGTTCAAACCTTGCGGGTTCGATTCCCCAAGGCGTCTGTGTCCCTGTGGGTTCAATTCCCCAGGATGTCTGTGTCAAACCTTGCGGGTTCGATTCCCCAGGGAGTATTGCGGGTTCGATTCCCCAAGGGCGATTGTCTGTTTTCCTGCGGGTTCGATTCCCCAGGATGTGTGTTGATTCCTATGGGTTCAATTCCCTAGGATGTATTTGAGTTCTTGCGGGTTCGATTCCCCAAGGGCGATTGTCTGTTTTCCTGCGGGTTCGATTCCCCAGGACGTGTGTTGATTCCTACGGGTTCGATTCCCTAGGATGTGTTTAAATTTTTGCGGGTTCAATTCCCCAAGAACAAACTATACTAGATCATATTGGACAAAAGTGAAGGAATGAAATCCTGAAATACTTGAATGTTTTCCTTATGTAAATTGTGCTTTAAAATTATGTCTTGCAATTATTTACCTTGCAGACTATATTGTGATTTTATGGAATCTCTGTCTTTTAAATTATGAAATTAAATTATTGTTAGACAAATGAATTAAATTATGGGGTATTATGTTCATGTTTTCTTTAAACCTAATTAATGGCTTTGAAACCCCATAATTATGTATGTGTTAACTTACTCAGCACGTAGTGCTGACCAAAACCATATTTTTTTTTCCTAGTTCTTTCAGAGATGAAGAATATGCATTATCATATGCATACATGGGAATTTTGGGGAAATACATTATTTTTAAATTTAGCTGTAGACTAGAAATTGCATGAACGGGTCTGTTTAACCCGTGTTTTGGCCATGTTGGCCCTATTTATAAATTCCGCTGTATTATATATGTAAATAATACTTTACGCTGCAACTTTGATATTATAAATTTTAAATTATATTACAATTGGCTGTTTGAATGTTTTAAATTCTGAAAAACCATAGCCTTGCATTTCTTTAGCAAGCTCGAAGAAACCGTGTCTTGCTAGGGAGGTGTGACGGTGACACCCCGGCCTGGGTGACCAAAAATCGGGGTGTTACACGGACGATGTGAGCCGACGACGCGAGGCGGCTTGGCATCGTAGCAAGGCTTGGAGGATGGCGTCGTAAACCACACGGACGACTTGAGACCAAGATACGACGCTAGAGAAGTCCGACGACGTAAGCCACGGACGACGCGGGACTTGCGGAGTGGTCAGGGATGTGGGGCAGCGGCTGTTGTTAATGCGGGAAGGGAGGTGAGAGCTCGCCGGAAAAGATGGAGGAAGGCGATGAGGGTGGCCGGAGGTTGAGGGCTGCCTGAGATGGCAGCGGCGATCCGCCGGAGATAGAATGTTGATGATGTCTGTTGCTTCTCAATTGAACTTGCCGGAAATTGGGGCAGGGGGGTTGAAATGAGTTCGCCGGAGATGAATTTGAACTGTGCCGGAATCGATGCTGCTCCTGTTTCCATTTCCCGTTTCCAATTCTCAAATTGGTGGTGAAGATAGTTGGTGGGGCCAACCTATAATTACAAATTCAATTTGTCATTCACTTTTTTTTTTAATATAAGTAAATAAATAAACATTTAAATATATAAAAATATATACTACATAGATATTTTTTTTTTCTAAATGATTAGTTCGTTTGTGTTTCGTCTAATGGACCCGTGTTCCATCGAACAGATACCACAGAACCATAATAATCAAGTGTGGGATTTTTAATATTTTAATTTTGTTTTTGGATTTTTATAACATAAATTTAATAAAAATAACAATATTCAATACCAACTTATTATTTATACAAATTTGCACATATCTGTCAAATTCAACTGTTTTCTTATTTAAATAAGACAGGAATGCGATCAAATGTCCATATTTAGACACGAAAATAGATTGAAAATAATGGTCAATTTTGGCCATTATCAACATCCTCACATTTAATACTGATCGTCCCCGAGCAGTCAGAGTCAGTGTTCCTAAGAACATAGACTCTGAATATTCAATCTATTTGCGTGGCTTCAAAAATTCCATTCTTTTTATATTGGGATAAGACAATCAAAAACTACAAGTATTAAATTATCTTGATTGCAGTGTTTAATGAAATAATAATTCTCACTTAATAGGTATACAAATCAGTCAATATTGTTAATTCTTCATGAACATCATGTTTAGAAATAATCATTGATTTAATTATGGAATTAAAGCATGACATGAACATAATTTAGAAACAGAGCCTCACATATGGTAGAAACGGAAATTTCACTCACTCTCAAATTGGGTTTCAAGTTGGCTTGCAATTGGACCAACTCGCTACCGGCTCATTTCTTCAAATCAAGATCATGAGGTCTTATTCAAGGGTTATAACAGGGCATACGGTTGTAACATTAGGCATGGAAGGGAATTATTGGGCTAAGAAGTGGCAAGAATTTATTTTATCATAACATGACATTATTTATTAAAAATTTATGATCATCATTGTTTTTCTTTCTTTTGCTTTTCTATTGCATGACATTAGACTAAGTCTAATCTGCTTTGTCATTTGCAATTTCTTTTTTTTTTTTGTGTTGAATGGAACTCAACAATTTTCTTCTTCTTTTTTTTTTGAATCTTATTTCTTGAATAACGATTGATATATCGATGATCAGAAATTGTAATGCCTTGATAAAATTCATTCTTGCTCACTTTGGTTTGATTTTTCTTGGTCTTTTTAGAAGGTTTGGAATAATATAGAAGGCTTCATAGAAAAATTAGGGTTAAAGGCTCAAATTGGTAATTATAAAGGGAAAATATTTTGGGTTTGGAATTCAAAAGAAGGCCAAAAATTTTTGTTTTCTAAGTGCCTTGACAATATGCTCGATTTTTTGGAACTCGATTTTTTGGAATATGACATGGTCTTGAATCGGTCCCAATCGCAAGTTCTAGTTTCCTTTAATTAAAATGATTTTCACACATCAAAGAAAAGAATGAGTAAAAGTGACACATGGCTCAAATCTCACATGGAATGATTGATTCATGTCATACAATATTATTAAATATAATCTTTGAAAAATTCTTGCAATCTATTCAATTGAATTCTCAACATGAGGACTCATTACCCAACAAGATGATTATATCATTAAATTTTTATAGCTCAAAACCTCAAAAATTCATATCATGCATGTCTTCAGTTATATTATCCCAAAATAAAAGTTTGAAAATTTATTCATAAACCAAAATCTCATATGTGAATTTCTTGACAGATTTATGCATGCTTTATGCTGGGTATATAATAATGAAATAATAAAAATAGACAAAACAAAAATAACACAATTTTTTTTAAGAAATATTTAAGTGAAGAATCAACATCCTCACATTTTGAGCCTTGCTCGAAATGTGAGTAAATCAATTCCTACTTAAACAAATTATTGAAATCAAAAAAAATAAAAGAGGATGGAGGGAGGGGAAAAATATTTACGACATAATTCCGATAGCCTTTTTCGTCAAACCAATTAAGTGTTCGATGATTTTGGCTATGTGTGATTGTTTGGTTCATCAAACAAGGTGATTGTTCGATGCCCAATACTTAGATAAATTCTGATTTTCATCAAAATTGTTCGATCATATTTTTTGGATTTTATAAAATTTAATCTACTTGCACAAATTAGGTTGGATTAATTATGCTCTTACAAAAATTATTCCGGATCTTAAATTACTTTAAATTCCAGGAATATTTTCTGCTAATTACAGAATCGATCTAACCAGGAACTTGTTTTGAAGCTTTAATTTTCTTTTTGGTGGTCCCACAAATTCCTGCAACGCAAACATGGAATAAGTTATCGGATTTTCTCAAAAATATCAACATCCTCACATTTAGAGTCTTAGTACTCTAAATGTGAGTTAATAGATCACCATCCGAATTATTTGATATAATATGCACAAGAGATTTTTTTTTATAATATATATAATGATAAAATTATTCTGACTTGCAAAAATTTAGGTTGGATTAATTCTGTGTTTCTGAAAATTATCCCGGATCTTAAATTTCTTTAAATTCCGGATACAGTCTTCAGTCAATTACAGAACTAATCCAACCGGGAACCTGTTTAGATGCTTAGTTGGAACAGGGGCGACAGCAAGTGGATGTTAGCCGGCTGTTGGGGGTTGGAGAACATGGGGACAGGGGCAACGGCACGCGAGATGGTGTCGTGGCTTGTCCGGGGTGATGGTGGGAATGAGATGATCGGAGGTCTTCTGCTCCATTTGTTGTTTCACCGGTGATAAGGGTTTCCTCAGAGCAGCGGTGGTAATGAAGTGGATGGGCGATGGAGCAGCGGTCGAGCTTGGTGGTCCGGTGAGGATGACGGAAATGGGGACCACGGCGACGGCAAGTGGAGATGGTGGTTGTGGCTTGTCCTGTTTTGAAGCTTTAATTTTCTTTTTGATGGCTCCATGATTCCCGCAAGAAAGAATACCCAATTGGTTAGATTTTCCCCTCAAATCAACATCCTCACATTTAGAGTCTTAGTACTCTAAATGTTTAATTGATTTGAGGGTACTTCTCTGTTCTGAATTACATACACAAAACTAACTATGAGTAATCAGGAGTGTAATTCTCTTAATAAACGACGCTGCATCCTCCCCGGCAACGGCGCCATGAAACTTTTGACAAATTTCCCACACGAGTATTTTTTAAGAAAATAAAAATTAATAGGAATTAATCCCGGTTTTTCATTTTATTTAATGAAAATTGATTTATGAAGATGGAGTTAGGATTAGGGATATATTTATAGGTTGTCACGTTTTTATTTACTCGTGTTGAGAAACTATGCCCCCGAAAGCCCACAGAGTCAAAAATTGCAGTATTTATAGTAAGTACCGGATCGTTCACTGGAGGATGTGCGATAGAAAGCAATTAAATTTAGTCTAAGTAAGCAATTAAATTTAATCTAAGAAAGCAATTAAAATTATTCTAAGAAAGCGGTAAAATCTATTATACAAAAATGGTAAAAATTATACTAAGCTATCTATCATTAATCTAGAAAGCAGATTTAAAATATGACAGAAGGGACAGGAAGAGAAGAATAATGATTGGACAAGATTCAGATGAAACATAATTAAACTTCCATTTTGTTACACAGATCTTTGTTTGGGATAATCCTTTCAGTTAGCTAACTCTCAGGCTTTCTGTACCATGTTCCCTTTAACAGACAGGTACCTACAGTAAGAATTTACATGCTCTTAAGACAACAAAATCTAAGATACCACAAACTTATAACTCCCCTTGCAATGCCTTGCAAGAGTATGTTAGTCATCTGTGGTGGACAAGCAACACCTGACAAATCATTAGTTGAAGTGTCAAGCACCGCTATCATTCCCCCATGTCACACCCAAATATTCTAATCAACCCTGAACTATTCCATAACTCCCATTCCTAGTAGCAGTTAGAAGATCTAGTGACGCATCCGAGTGACGTCTACGAAAGCGTTTAAAAGAAAGCAGTAAGAAAGCAATAAGGAAAGCATTTAAAATCCTATCACTCGGAAGTTTCAAAAGCTTCGTACTGGTAGTAAATGAGAGCCCCCAGTCTTGATGACCGGATGCAGATCAAGAATTCCTGGACATCAGTAAACCGCTCGCAGTGTTTACCTACTCCCAGGTGGTTATGAGATACAAACTAATGAAACAAACTAATGAATTAGTTTGTTCCGGATGCACTCACTCAGGACTCAAAAATAGGCCTTGCCAGAAGAGAATAGCAGTTGAAAGAATACTCAACCCTATCTTAGAAAATAACCAATGCCCATATATTGTTCCCCTAGCATTATTCATCACACCTTATCTGAGTCCAAGTGGTCTCCGATTCAGTGCCATGTTTAATACTCCCTCCGTCCCAGCTCAAATGTCCCATTTGACTTTTTGACACTGTTCATTGTTTAACTTTGATTCGATATTATTGTAAGTATATATTTAAAAAAAAAATAGTCGAGTTTGGTCTTGTTAGATTCGTCTAATCGTGTAGTTTTAGAATATATATTCTATATAATTTTTACTTATATATATTTTGAGATATTCATAATTTAAAAAGTGCATTGGATAGTGTGCAGAAATGAAATGAGACATTTCAAATGGGACGGAGGGAGTACAAGATTTCCAACACACATCAATTTTTGGAAAATAATAGATAATTGAAAATCATTCCCTAAACAGGTACTAGACTCTCAATTAAAACACAGATCCTTTAAGTCTAGATGAGACCTAATCGCTGACTCTGCTTCTAATTTCCCAAAATCAACCCCCAGTCGGATATGAATTAGTCATAACTGTGGAATTTATCCCTTACTTAGATCCGGATTTTATAAATGAATTTTTGTTGGAAATTTATTATGAGCCATCTGATTTAGATCTAGACTTCTATGTCCAATGGAAGGATCCCAAAATATTTATACCATAATATTTACATAATATTATCATGCATAAATTTATAAGGAAGTGTAAAATTAAATTAACCAAAATATAAGATGGGTTTAGACAGAAAGTGAAACACAGAGATGAACTAGCCGTAGATAAGAAGAATTTATTTGGCTAAAAAGATGACTGAAATAACTGGGGTTATCCGGACTGCAAACATCTGCTATCCAGATCCCATTTATTCTAGGTGGAACGGTTTTAGACAGCAGAAGACCTTAAATGACAGTGATCGCTATCATCAAGATTCCTACTTTCTATGGAATGAGAGAAAAACCTACATATTTTCTCACTATAATACTAGTCAAACGGTGTTGATACACCATCTGATAATATTACAGTTTGAAATTCGGGTTTGAAAATAAAATAAGAAAATAAAACTGTATTCAGACAGGGACTGACTGAATGGCTACTTCATTTGCCGGTAAGGGGACCGTTCGCCTGACCTCATCAGTCACTATCAAACCATGCAAAATAATAAACAGTAATTAATACACAGACTACGTGCTACTTCATTCCCGGTGACGGGACCGTTCGCCGACATTATCCTGCACTATCTTCTATTGTTCATTTCACACAACACAGGTAAAGACAAAATAAATAAAAGAAAATATTTTTTTGGATTAAAAGAAAAATAATCTTGTATGAGAGATATTAGTTTCTCATCCAAGGTTATGGAATTAAAACCATAATTACTCTTTATGTCTTAAACAATCTTTCATTCCATAATAAATTATAGTCTGGATTATATTTAAAACACAAGAGTTTAATTTTGTAGAAGAATCTTTTAATGGAAAATTGAACAAAGTTCTTTATATCAAATTAATCATGGGTTGAGATCATTGGATTTTAACCTCAAAATATTAATATAAAGGTTCAATTAATTAAGTGAAAAAAATGGAGAAATGGAAAATTTGGCAAAAATTGCCAATTACGGCGCTAGGCGGATTTTACGATGCTATCCTAGGATAGCGTCGTGAGGTTAGCGTCGTCATGGATTGGTAAAAGAGATGAAAATTTTTGGGTTTAAAGGTTTCTCGTACGAAGCTAACCATTATCACGACATGAAACATGGTTCTCGTCGTAGGGTTTGGCGTCGTGGATGTTGGATTAGAAATTGGGGGACTACGACGCTAAGCAAGTACTACGACGTCAAACATGGTTCACGTCGTAGGGTTTAGCATCGTAGTAAGGAAAAGATGGTTTTTTTAAAAAGCAGAGATGCTACGGCTATACACTAAATTACGACGCTATCCTAGGATAGCGTCGTAGGTAGTTTTTTTTTTTTGTGAGAATGGAAGTATTTTGGGGTCCTACGACCTTAGACAAAAATTACGACGCTATCCTAGGATAGCGTCGTAGGTCCAGCGTCGTAGGACAAATTTTTCTTAAGTCCGAAGCAACTACGACGTAAAACCTTCCCCTACGTCGCTAACCTTGGTTAGCGTCGTAAGGTGGTTAGCATCGTAGCTATCCCAGAGCATAAGTGTTGGTCGGGTAATGCAATCTATGCGATTGCAAACCCTATTTTCAGATTTTATGGTCCATCGTTAGGTATTAACCAATTATGTCGTGGCACTATGCGTGCCCCGACGTGGTATATGCCAAAAATTTTCCAAGTACCTCAATTTTCAATATACACAAACACATGAATATCATCCACTTTTTAGATTTACTATACTAATCCTAAAATTAAAGAAAAGGAAGACATCAAAAATAAAATAAAAACAACTACTAAACTAACAGTAAACTGAAACATAACTAGGAACAAAAATCTAAACGAAACCTAACTCTAATAAATCATTAAATGGATGAATGTCAAATGTTTGAGCATTTATTAAATAGAGAAAGCAATAAAATCTAACTAAAACTCAAAAATAGGTCAAGTGACCAAAATGAAAATAAAACAGCAAACAACCCATGGAATAACTCCATAACAGCTTTTTGGAACAATTTTCTTGCATTTATTTGCTAAGAAAGTAATAAAAACTCAAGAACACTCATTACTTGTGTGTTCTCAAATTTATTCTACACTAGAAAGCAATAAAATAGGGCAATGGCTACTCTAAATATGGTTCAAACTGTTGTTTACAAACCAAACTACTAATAAAAATAACATTACATTGCAGAAATTAAACTAAACTATCTCGACTTTTGATTTTTGGAGCATCCTAGCAGCATGGCTGCACTGTTCAAAAATTGGGAGCTGTTGTTCAAGTTGTGGGAACAACTATTTATAGAGGATGGAGAAAACCCTAGGCCCATTAAGCCCATACGACATGATGCTCTATGATGCCAAGCAATTTTTTTGGTTCACGTCGTAGTTTTCTTTGTGCAAGCATTCAGGATATCGCGCAGAAGGGGCGGGAGTTGGAGCTCTAGGAGGAAAAAGACAAACATTTTGTACTATGGGACTTCAAGTCCCAGGAACCTTTCCAACAATTGAGCACATGGGAAATTCAAATTGGAGTGGAGTATTTGAAGTCACGTGGGGTTGCTTCCCTTTTCTTGTTCAAGCTTCTTCTTCCCGCTGGACGACGCCGAACAAGATCGAGACTACGACGCCAAGGAAATTGGGTACGACGCTAGACCATACAACCGACGACGCTAAACCAAACGGACGATGTGAGACGACGACGCGAGGCGGCTTGGCGTCGTAGCAAGGCTTGGAGGATGGCGTCGTAAACCACACGGACGACTTGAGACCAAGATACGACGCTAGAGAAGTCCGACGACGTAAGCCACGGACGACGCGGGACTTGGGGAGCGGTCAGGGATGTGGGGCAGCGGCTGTTGTTAATGCGGGAAGGGAGGTGAGAGCTCGCCGGAAAAGATGGAGGAAGGCGATGAGGGTGGCCGGAGGTTGAGAGCTGCCTGAGATGGCAGCGGCGATCCGCCGGAGATAGAATGTTGATGATGTCTGTTGCTTCTCAATTTGAACTGTGCCGGAATCGATGCTGCTCCTGTTTCCATTTCCCGTTTCCAATTCTCAAATTGGTGGTGAAGATAGTTGGTGGGCCCCACCTATAATTACAAATTCAATTTGTCATTCACTTTTTTTTTTTAATATAAGTAAATAAATAAACATTTAAATATATAAAAATATATACATAGATTTTTTTTTTCTAAATGATTACTTCGTTTGTGTTTCGTCTAATGGACCCGTGTTCCATCGAACAGATACCACCGAACCATAATCATCAAGTGTGGGATTTTTAATCTTGTTTTTGGATTTTTATAACATAAATTTAATAAAAATAATAATATTTTTGTATTTTTCAATACCAACTTATTATTTATACAAATTTGCACATATCTGTCAAATTCAACTGCTTTCTTATTTTAATAAGACCGGAATGCGATCAAATGTCCATATTTAGACACGGAAATAGATTGAAATTAATGGTCAATTTTGGCCATTATCACTGATGATAAGTAACTTAAGGCCAAGGCTTTAAGGTTTATTCTTATTGAGGAAAATCTATATAAGCGAACTGTTGAAGATATTCTCTTGTTATGTTTAGGACCAACAGAAGTAAATAAAGTTATGGCAGAGGTCCACAAGGGCATTTGTGGGGCTTATAGGGCAGATCTGAACATGCGATGGACTATCCATAGGTATGGATACTATAGGCCCACAATATACGAGGATAGTATTAAATATCCCCAAGGGTGTGAGGCATGCCAGAGGCATGCGAACCTTAGACACGTCCTTGTGTATGACTTGAATTATATGATCAAACCATGGCTCTTTAAATCTTGGGCAATGGACGTCACAGGGATGATCCATCCGCCCTCGAGCAAGGGTCATAAGTTTATTATCGTAGCGGCAAATTATTTTACTAAGTGGGTGGAGGCTATTCCTTTGAAATCAGTAGCTTAGAAGGATGTTATTGATTTCATCGACTCACATATTATTCATCAGTATGGGATACCTCACTCTATCACCACAGATAGGGGGACAGTGTTTGTTGGGGAGCAATTCACTGATTACTTAGCTTCGTTTAGGATCAAGCTTTACCACTCATCCCCCTAATATCCTCAACCAAATGGCCAGGAAGAGTCGGCCAATAAAATTTTAGTTAGTATTATCAAAAAAATGATTGAGGACAAGCCTAGGAAATGGCATGAGAATTTGTCCACGGCATTATGGGCTTGTCGAAATACCAAAAGTATTGCCACAAGATTCACTCCGTATAGGCTAACTTATGGCCAAGAAGCAGTGCTGCCCTTGGAAATCACAGTACCCAGTAGTCGTACAATGAATGTGAGGACAATTCAAATTGACGTTCATGAGACTATGCTTATGAGGGAACCGGAACAAACTAGCTCTGGCCGATTAAAGACAATTGATAATATGGAAAGAGAGGCCCAAAGAAGGGTACGGTATTATAATAAGTGGGTTAGAGCCAATCTATTTAATGTTGGTGATTTAGTTTGGAAAACTATTTTGCCATTACAAAAGAAAAATGATGAATTCGATAAATGGTCTCCCAACTGGGAAGGACCTTACATTGTTCAAACTGATCTTGGAACCGGAGCATTTACACTTATTAACAAGGATGGAAAACAAAAGCATGAGAGTGTAAATGCTCCTTATTTGAAAAAATACTTCCCGTCATATTGGGAAGAGAATGTAGAATGATCGCGATCAACGGAACTGACGAACAACCTGGGAGTAGGATTTTCATCGGTCAGAGCTTGAAGCTGCGAAAGCAAGTCCTCCCAGTTTGTCTAGAATTCCTTGACCTTGCTTTGGTAATTATGACGTTGTTGTGTAAGGTCTTCGAGCACTTTATTGAGGGTGTTTTGAAAGTCCAAGAAAGGCCGTAGATGAATGCCCAAATCTTCATGCTCATCAAGGTAGCCTATGATGTCCTCTAATTGACGTTTCTGTGGATAGAGCAGATGCTCAGCTTTGTGGCATCTGTCGACGTCCTCCACTTCCTGATAGTCTAGCTGAAGCCGCTACAAGTAGTTCAAACATCGGTCCAGAGTCCGCTTCCCTCGGATTGAAAATGACAAATTGGTGACCATATCAGAAAGAAGGATTTCTAGGTCATCTGTGTTATCTCCATTTCCACTTTTGAGCCACAACAAGTTTGAGTTATGATTTTAGGCCATAACAAACCACTTTTGTTCAATTTTATGCCAAACCTACTTTTTAAAATAATAATTGAGCCCACCTACTCTTCTTTATTATATTTTGACCCCATCAGTTGACTTATTAACTTTTGCCCTTTTACACTTTGATCCCAAACTTTAGATTTTTTATTAAATTTAATCTAATAACCGCCCATCATGCTTCCGATAATTAAATTAAGCACTAAACTTCATACCTTGGCTTTGACCGCCTTGCTGCCGGGTTTCCTAAGCTTCGGGATTTTACGGACTTCATCCAACCACGCAGCCGCGACCGATGGTTCACCGATTCTTGGCTCCTTCAGCAACAAACAGCACAGTCCTATTTCGTTTCCTACCTTAGGACGTATCAAGATATGAATAAAGGGTTTTTAATAATATTATCGGGGTATTTGGGATATTTGGAAGCCTGGATTTTACTGAAGAAATATTAAAATATTATTCAAACATAATTTCTCCTAATGGAGAAGACAGACACTTAGTTCCTCATGGAGGATACAAGACTCTTGGGGGGATACCCCATACTTTTACAGACTCGAAAAGAAATATGCAGAAAGGGAAATATTACAAATATTTTGAAGAGTTGGGAGGATTTTCGATGTCTTCCATCTGCTTCAAACTTCTCCATTTATAGGCGTCCGCGGACTTCAACCACGGATTCCAAACACTCTTTAATTTATTGTGACGTCACTGCGTTCGTCACTTGCTTTGGATTCCAGCTGGTTACATTATTATCCTGCTGTATTATTGTCCTCGGGTGGCATCTTTTTTGTCAACTTTCCACCTTCTCTTGTCGGCCATTTGCTGCCAACGACTCTAGACTTTCTTTGTCGGCTTCCAATTATAGAGTATTGCCGACACCCCTTTTTCTCTTACATCCAGCTGTTCTCACTTTGGTTTGTGAAAGTTTTTTAGACGTTTCTTCCCTTTGTCCTGTTCGGATCCGGATTTCTTCTGGGTTATCCGGATCTTTGTACCGAATAGGGGTTTTTCCTGTTCTGCACAATATGGGCATATATGGTTATCCCATTGGCCAACATGCATCATGTTGCATGCCTTCTTTCTGGTAGACTCGGTTGCTGGCAATTTGTTTTCCCAGATGAGTAACCTCTTCTTTTCGAAAGAGGTTTCCGCAAACTCTGTGCTTTTCCCTGTTAAAGAATTAACCAGGAACGATCCATTTAAATTGTTTGAGAATATTTTAAACGGATATTTAACCTTTTCCATCTCGGTGAGACAGACCCAGAATCCCCATGCTCGTCGGGTGGAGATTTCATCTTCGCTGATTGAAGATACCAATGGTGCCTTCTCATCCATAGACTTAACTCTGTTGAAGGCAATCATATCAGGTCTCTGTAATTTAATAAATTGAAAGACCGGATAAGAACCTTTTCCAACTATCTCTGGTGCCGCTGAAATGAACTTAAGCTCCAGAATATCTCCTCTTTGCAGGTGCGGGTTGTTCTGCCATGATTCGTGCACCGCGCTACTTATCCATCCCGGAAGTTTTTCGATTTCCGGGAACCCTGGTGATGTAGTATGAACAGATGCTAATGCTCCAAAGTCATACCACTTCCGAACTTCTTCTGGTTTCGATCCTTCGAGCATCCATACCCTGTTGTATCTCCCGGATGTCTCGATTACTGTTTTGCTGGGGTTAATTCCTCTTTTGGAAACCAGTTGTTCCCATTTTCCTTGGTAGTCCAGCCAGGCAGTAGATAGGACCTTTTCGTCTGAATTAACCTTAGAGGTGCCTGTCATTGGCCTAAGGTTAATTTCTTCCTCTTTTACCCCAGAGGCAGTGGGTTGACTTGAACTTTCGGAAATGTGACTTTCCTCTTGCTCAATATTTTTGTCGGTATCCGACAATGGTTCCTTTGAAGCAGTGCTTGAATCTGCTTCTTCATATGTGACCACTTTAGCTTTTTGGGCACATTTTTCTTTGTTTACCAGGGAAGCTGATGCTTTCCTGATTGGCTCTAATACTGTTTCCCATAGTGCTGTCATTGCTACATGGGAGGCTCGTATATTGTTGCGGACCATGTCCACATCGCTCTGTTGTATTTGGCCAGCTGCTCGTGCATTGATCTCGAGCTGTCCAAAATGCTTTGATAGCTCCTCTAGGTTTTCTCTGAGGTGCCTGAATCTCGTAATGATGGAATCAGCTTCAAATGCTTCCATCCCTTGTCAAGAAATCTGCAAGAACATTTTCATGAGATTTTATAACATCAATATCATAAGTATAATATTGACATTCAGCTTGCCATCTGATAATACGAGCTTTTTCAATCTTCGATTCAAGTTTGTTTTTTAAAAAAGCCCTAACATTTGTATTATCTACTTTTAATACAAATTTCTTTGCAAGTAAGAATAAAAGCCATTTTTTAAATGTTTTCCATACTGCAAAGAATTCCTTCTCGTTAATATGCCAAAGTTTGGCTTGTTGTTCAGTGAACAACCCTCCTGTGTATCTACAAGGTTCTTGACCCGTAGTTGTTTTTCTCATGAGCACTCCTGCCCATCGAAAATCATTGGCGTCTGTGTAGACTACCAGCTCATCCTCATCTTGAGGTATCGCGAGTTTTGGCAAGCTATTGCAGACTTGCTTTAGTTCACGAATTCTCTTGGTATGGATTTCTTCCCATTTCCATCTAGAGCTTTCAGTCTCTTTCAGGAGTGGTCTAAAATCCTTTCTATATTTTGCAAGGTCTTTAATAAACATACCCGCAAAATTTACAACTCCTAAGAAAGTCTGAAGTTGTTTCTTGTCTTTTAATATATCAGGAAAATTGCGGATTTTCTCCACAATGTGTTCCTGTAACTCTATCCCTGCTTCATCAATTTGAACTCCTAAAAATTCAATTTTGTTAGCAGCGATAGTGGCCTTTTTCTCAGAGAGAACTAGACCTTCCCTGTGACATGCATCAAAAAATATTTCAAGATGTTTAATATGCTCTTTAATATTTCGAGATGCAATCAGAATGTCATCTATGTAGACGAACATAAACTCTAGATAATCCTTAAATAGATTATCCATCTTTCTTTGGAATATCTGAGGGGCATTAGAAAGCCCCATTGGCATAACATTCCAAATATATTGCCCTTGTGGGGTGGAGAATGCTGTGAATTTCTTCGACTCATTCTCCATCTTAATCTGATATAAACCAGATTTGCAATCAAATTTAGAAAATACTTTAGCACCTTTGATGCAATCAATTAAGTGTTCTCTACTCGGAATGTAATAACCATCAAACTGTATTATTTTGTTTATACCTTGATAGTTTATTACCAACCTGGGTTTACCTCTCTTTATTTCACCGTGGTTTCTTACCAAGAATCCAGGGCTACTATATGCTGAGACTCCAGGCTCGATGAGTTTAAGATCGATATGCTCCTTGATAATTTGTTGCATATCTTTCTTATCCTGCATATTCATTAAGATGGGTTTGTATCGAACATACTCGTATTTATATTGTTCTTTTACCTGTAGAGTGGCTTCGATCTTGTTTTTATCCCACCATGCTAGAGGATCCTCATTAAAGTTTCTCTGGATAAGTCTTTTGACATTTTCGAGGGACAATTTAGTTTCCCCATCAATGTCTAGTGAAGTTATATTTAATGACTTCATTTCCTGCATTGCTTCTTTGAGGTTTATAATTTCCTCAATAGAAGCTTCATCGAATCCTTGCTGTCTAAAAGACAACAAAACCTTACCAAACTTTCTTTTATCCTGCATTTTTGGATAGGTTAGTTTGGCATCATTATCACCACGTTTGCTGCGAAATAATATAGGCATTAACCTGTTGAATGCCTTTTCTCTGCGCAACACCTGTATCTCATTTCCACAACTTGTGGTAAATATTAACAAATTTCTTTTGTTATCTTGAACATATTTTGTAAAGGATTGTATGAAATTATTCCCTAACAAAATATCTGCTCCTGTATCATGAAAGTAAATAGGCGGCGTTTTTACCTTATACCAAGGTGTACCAAATGCGCCTCCGATCATGATATTGGCCTGTCGAATACCCTTATTTAGTACTAAGATTTTTTGGGAAAAATCTCTTCCTGCAATAATGGGTAATGATTCCATAGCTTCGCTAGGGAAAACTCCTGGTTTTGCCGTGCAAATACCTGATCCTGAATCAATATAAGCTGCAAAATATTCTGACTTATATTGTTCATATATTATCCCTACTGAAATTAAATGGAAAATGGACTTGTCATTTAATTCTGATGGTATGACCCTTCAGATTAAATTCTATACCATTATCCTTTCTTACCCATGGTTTATGATTTTCGAGAAAACTTAATCCCAAAATCATAACCCCATTGTCTTTTCCGGCGGTGCCTAAGACTCTGATCTCGTGTCCTGCAATTTCAATTGTTCCTTCGTAGGTTCCAATTGATGGCTGCTGCAAGTAGTATAAGTCATCACATGGAAAACGGTTAATTTTTTCAGTGATGTCAAATATTACTCGTATTTCTTTCCATCCTTCAGGGCATTTAATCTTTATATTATCTGCCCCAATGGATTGAGGAGTTAGATCTTTGATGAACTCCTTTCCTTTATATGCCATAATTCTGTCTTCCGAAAAAGACATGCGGCTTGCATACTCAATCCTAGCACTCGTTGATATGTCTAGAATTGGATGATCTCTTATTTGTATGTCTACTCCTCCTAACCTTGGAATCTGGGTAGGATTTGGAGTCATGACTTTAGCGAATTCCTTGAAAATTCTAGGAATTTCTATATACTCTTTCCTAAGAAATAAGTCAGAATGATGACTATTAGAAAGTGCATAAGAAATTCTATAAGTTATAGAATATGGTCTATTCCCTTCTTTCATCAGATCTTTTCTTTTGAAATCTTGATGAAGGGTTAGTACTCTGCTAAAATCTTGGTCGGCTAGGTTATAGGAAATTCTGGGGTGAATGTCAAACATTAGCTTCCCTGCATATAAATTTCCTACCATAGTCCCAAGAAGACCATCTCTAAGGTTATTGATCCTTCTATCAGTGACTGATAGATGTAATTCAGAATCAATACCTTCTTTGAAGGTTGCCTTAATTACTACTTCGATGGCTCCTATGTGGATCCATTTCATAGTAATGGCAATTTCCTCCTTCATTCTGCTTAATTCCTCAAGAATTTCTTCTTTAGGAATTAATTGCATATCCATAACATTACAAGTAAGTTCCATAGGAATTGCAAACTCTCCTGCACTTACCTTGTAGATGATGTTATGTCTTCTCTGGTTGAGTCCCATCTGGTTAAGAACTCTTCCAATCCCGCCAATTCTGAATCCATCATATGGGCTGAGGTTGGAATCTTGTCGCATTATTCTTTTCATGGTTCGATTCGAGATCGTCATCCTTGAAAAGAATCCAGACAGGTTTTTAGTGGTCTGAATCCTGTCCTCTTCAGTCAGACTCGGTTGAAGATCCATCTGAATATGAGTCTGAGTCACTTCTTAATTCTTCCTCATAGATGCTTTCATCCGAGGGGATGTCTTCAAACTGATAGACTGGTATCAGCTTTCCATGGTAGACTGCTTCCACGATATCCTCCATGGCTTCGTACATTCGTATCTCACTATTTTGAGGGCAATCGGGTGAGATATGACCTCTGGCTCCACACTTCCAACAATTGCAGTCCTTGAAACTTTCGTTGGCTCGGGTATGGGCTCGTCTGAACGTTCTCTTTGACGTCGTTCTCCCCGTGCTCCTTGCTGCTGAGCTAGTTGAACCTTGGGATGAACTCTTCGCCGTTCCCGTTCTCTGTCCAGTTTTGTATGATCTGGCCTTGCCCTTGGACCACCATGCTCTTCTTCTTCGGAATGGAGGTCTTCTGAAGCTCCTACTGTATGAGCCTCGATTCTTCTTCTTTCTCCTCTTTTCTTCTGATTCTCCTATAATTGTTGGAAAATCATTATTTTCACAGCAAAGAGGAGTTCTTTTTATTTTACCTCTTAGTCTCTTAATGTTCTTTTGGGCTGCTGCCTGTTGACACCATTCCCTGAGCTTATCCTTTAAGAAGGACATCCTTCGGGCTATTGAGTCCACTGTACCAGGGGGTACTGTGTACGATTGAATCAACATCTCTCTCCATGGGCTGCAGATCTTTGCAAAGAACATAGGACATGCTACTTCAGCAGTCATCTCACTCTGGAAATAGTATTTACGAAACCAGTAGATGTATTCGTCTACTGCGCAAATACTTTTTAACTCCATACCCAATAGTGCTTGGGTATAGACCTTGATTTTTTCGGTTCTCTGTTCTTCAAAATAACCATCTCCTACAAAATGGGTTTTGAATAAGAGGCCAAATCTTTCGCAGATTGTGCTTTTGGATTCTCCTTCGAGTATTTGCTCTTTTAAAGCAGCCGTGGAGTTTTTCCAGCCCAGCTTTGCCGATCCTTCGAGACTTAGCTCAATTAATCTGACAAAGTTTTCTTTATCGAGTTCCAGGGTGGTTGCTGCAATCTTCATTGAAGCTACCCATTCGTCGATCAGGTCTTCGATGTTTCGGAAGTCGATAACATCGAGGTTCAGTGTTATGCCATATGGATTTAATGGTTGTAACATCGTCTTGGCCCACGGTGTGGATTCTGGTGCTCTATTTGGGTTCCGTCCTCGGTTTCGTCTTGCATTGAGATGCACCCTCGGATACCTGTTCATGTAGAAGTCTGTACTTTCCCTCATTGGGACATCAGGCGATTCATCGTGGGTCACGTTGGATCCTGTTCCTTCCGCATAACCCAATTGAAGAACTTCATTGGGTTTTACATTAACCAGATCCATAATCCCAAGTTGGGATAATGATTCTGCTAATTCTTGTAGATCTGATAGATCTGCCCTGGAAACACTCATTCGACTGTTTTCAGGAGATCGATCATAAGCTCTTCTTGTGATTTCTGCTTTGGAACCATAGTTGCTTTACCTTTTTGATGTAAAGCTTGTACTGGTCCGAATGCATCCCTAATATTGGCTTGGTTATTCTTGGAAGATCCAGGAATATCCTTCTGCCTTTTCTTGATATCCGAAATATCAAATTTCAGATTCAAAATCTCTTTCTTTAGATCGTGAAATAATTTCAAGATCTCCTCTGTTGACTGATTCAAGTTATCTATTTTTTCAGGTATAATTAATACCCGGTTACCATAATCTTGAATCGTTTTTTGGATTTCTCTTAAGTCCTGTGAGAACTTAGAGCTATCCGGATCAATTTCTTTCCAGTCTGTTCCTCTCATTTTTAGGAAAGAAACTAATTTTGATAATATCGTCCCATGGACAAGTTCAAGAAATTCCTTTGGAATTTTCTATTTTTTATTTCCAAAATTTGGAAATAACTCGTGGGTTTCAAATTAATTGAATCCATTAAATAATTAAATCTTCTCCATTAAGAAATAAAATATTATAAATAATATAATTAATACGTTCTTCAATAAAACCTAGGCTCTGATACCAATTTTCAAGCGCATTAGGTGTTATTTATATAATGAAAAATTAAGTATATTGAGAAAGGACTATAGTAAATAAAGTCAAACTTTCTTAGGGTATGAATGAAATAAGGAAAAAGTTGTTGGGTTCCTTTATTTATTTCAAATAGGTCCTATGGCCTAAATTTTACAAAACTGTGTTTGTTATGGCCTGTTTTCATAATTGTAACTTGTTATGGCCTAAAAGCGGAATAGGCTCCTTGTTATGGCCCTTTTTAACATTTAACCCAAAAAAGAATATGCAAAAATATGGCTAAAGCAAAAAAAAAAATTGGGGATTTTATAAGAACAATAAGGTTTCCTGAGCCAGAGCCCTATTAGGGCTTTAATATTTTTATTCAATATTGAGATATGCCTGAATAATCGATTCAAACATTTAAAATTTAATTAAATGCTTGAATCAGGGAGGGGAGGGGGGCAAATTGTTACCTCCAAAAATATTATGCCGAAAAATTAGGGTTAAAGTAATCAAATATGGGCAATATAACTGGCCTGAAAAGTTAAATTACATGATTAATTGAATAAAAATATTTTAATGGCAAATAAAAAAATAATAAATTTATAGGTTACCTGGCAGGGCCAACACAACCATCTTACAGTAATCCCGGGTCCCCCGGACACCCAGAGGTATAGAATGGGGATAAGCTAAATGCCAGGACCCCATGCCGGGGTCTGTGGTCGACCACGAAGGGTGTCTTGGTCAACCACAAGATATGTCATGGACAAGGGAACTCCTCTTCATTGTTTAAGTGCTCCGAATGGGCCCAGAATTGCCAGAAAGAGGTTATACGACCTACAGGAAGCCTGGACAGGGGAAGGAACATGCCTTGATCCCATGAAAAGGTCCATGGTCGACCAAGGGGCTGTATTGCTCGACCAAGAGGAGTCCCATGGGGAAGGGTCCTCCTTTCAGGGTTTAAGTGTCCCGAAATGGCTAGAAAGGGGTTATACGATCTACAGGAAGCCTGGACAGGGGGAGGAACATGCCCACAACCCATGGAAGGGTCCATGGTCGAACAAGGGGCTGTAGTGGTCGACCAAGTGGAGTTCCAGGGGGAAAGGTCCTCCTTTTCAGTGTTTAAGTGCTCCGAATGGTCCTGGAATGGCCAGAAAGGGGTTATACGACCTACCAGAAGCCTGGACAGGGTGAGGAACATCCCCACACCCCATGGAAGGGTCCATGATCGACCAAGGGGCTGTAGTGGTCGACCAAGAGGAGTCCCATGGGGAAAGGTCCTTCTTTTCAGTGTTTAAGTACTCCGAATGGGCCCAAAATGGTCAGAAAGGGGTTATACGACATTCCGGAAGCTTGGACAGGGGGAAGAACATGCCCAAACCCCATGGAAGGTCCATGGTCAACTAAAGGGCTATAATGGTCGACCACGAGGAGTTCCAGGGGGAAAGATCCTCCTTTTCAGTGTTTATGTGCTCGGTATGGGCTCGGAATTGCAGAAAGGGGTTATACGACCTACCGGAAGCCTGTATAGGGGGAGGAACAAGCCCACACCCCATGGAAAGGTCCATGGTCGACTAAGGGTCTGTAGTGGTCGACGAAGAGGAGTCCTATGGGAAAAGGTCCTCATTTTCAGTGTTTAAGTGTTCCACATGAGCCTGAAATGACCAGAAAGGGGTTATACGAGCTACCAGAAGCCTGGACAGGGGGACGAACATGCCCAGAACCCATGGAAGGGTCCATGGTCGGCCAAGGGGCTATAGGGGCCGACCAAGAGGAATCCCATGGGGAATGTCCTCCTTTTCAGTGTTTAAATGCTCTCAATGGGCTCGGAATGGCCTGAAAGGGGTTATACGACCTACCGGAAGACTGAACAGGGGAGGAACATGCCCAGACCCCATGGAAGGATTCATTGACGGCCAAGGGGCTGTAGTGGTCAACCAAGAGGAGTCTCATTGGGAAAGGTTTTCCTTTCCAGTGTTTAAGTGCTCCGAATAGGCCTGAAATTTATACGACCTACCGGAAGCCTCGACAAGGGGAGGAACATGTCCAGACCCCATAGAAAGGCCCATGGTCGGCCAAAGGGCTATAGTGGTCGACCAAGAGGAGTCCCATTGGGAAAGGTCATCCTTTTCAGTTTTAAGTGATTCGAATGGACCCGGAATGGCCTGAATAAAATTATACTACCTACCGGAAGTCTGGATAGGGGGAGACACAAGTTCAGAACTCATGAAAGGGTCCTTGGTCGACCAAGGGGTATAGTGGTCAACCAAGTGAAGATGACTTGACCATCCCCTAGATATGCCCCAATGGATGTGCAACCACACAATACGCAAGACGAGCCATAACCAACCAGAGGCCATATCACACTTAGTTTTGGGCTATAGAATGGCACAAGACCAACCGAGCCACTAAGGACAACACGGTAGGAAAACGGTATGGGTATGGAAGTCGAAGCAGGTCATCTTGTGAACGGGTAGTTATCTCCAACTACGTCGTGCTACGCGGAGCGGTTATGCAAAGCCTCTATAAATACCATCTAGCCTGCAGAAGGAAAGGGATAATCAACACATAACTCAACAGTCCACAGGAGTTTTATCTTTTCAGTAGTTCATAGAAGTAGTTCGTAACTTAGCCATAGTTTCTGTAGTTTCTTTCATAGTTGTAGTAGCTAGTTCTTGTAACTCGCAGTGGGCAAGAAATTATTTCTTGTTAATTGTTCTTTATTGTTGAAAGGAGCAATCTTACGGTAGAATTTATTCAAATTCATCCGTCTTAGCCTGCAAAGGCTTACTGTTTATTGTTCGTCGCATTCCAGCGATAACAATAACAAAATTTATTTTTTCCTGTAGTAGTGATTTTGATTATTTTTAAATTTTCATTTTCTATTAATCATAAGCCCTAAAATTGAACTTATTATACTATCAAATTTTTTAAAGGAGATTTGGTTTTTGGGCCATTCTTTTTTTAGTAAGTGTTAAAATAAATTTCTGGTTGGATAGATTTTTTTTTTAGAATAAGATTTGATTTCAATATGATAACATAGTAGCTTACAATAAACATGTCAAAGCGCAGCACATAAGCAGCTTCCGCCTTTACAACCATATATCAGCAACTAAAAGCTACAGACGGGTGGAGAAGCTGTGGCATAGCATTCGCCCTGTGCTATACTTTATTACAATCAAACTTCAATCTTTTCTCCACCTGCCGCACCTTGTCGTGCCCAATGGTCCGCGATCTCGTTGCATTCCCTTATGGCATGTTGCACCGTGACAACCCCTCCGAATCTTAACACTGCCAGAATAGGTACCATCAATTTTTAGAATCTCCACGGAGCGTCATCTGGTTTCCTCAGCCAACTTACAACATTTTTCGAGTCACAATCTATTACCATTTTAGGAATCGGGAAACCTTGATCACGCAAAATTGCCTCACAAACTATGCTAATCGCCATTACCTTAGCTTCATTCGAATATGTGTTTCCAATGTAATCCGACATAATGAATATTACCTCACCTTCGTAATTATGAATGACTCCACCAATTCCGGCTTTCCCCGAGTTGCCTAGTGAAGAGCCATCCGTATTTACTTTCCACCATCCCCTCTACGGGCGTTCGCAAACCAATCCTAATCTCGGTTCCTTATGTCTCCTCAACTGTAATACCCACGAATTTAGTCACGTTTAAAAAGAAATTGAATTTAATTCAAAGATCAAAAAGAATTTAAATTCCATAAATCCCGTGAAGTCGAAATAATTTAGTTAAATAAATTATTGCACAGGAGCCGATAGTCGACGAATTCAAGATTTCGAATATAAACTTAATTCGAGTTCGAAATGAATTTAAAAATAGGAGTTTAAAGTCCAAGAATAACCCGAATATTTAAGCCCAGGAACGTAGAAGGATAGAAACTCAAAAGAGATGAGAAAATGCCCAACGGGATAGCACGGCCCGGCCCAGGCTAAGCCCAGGCCAAACCCAAGGCGGCACCATATCAGGCTGTTGCGCCAAATAGGGATTCGGCCAAACCGACTCCGGATTTTTCGAGATTTCCTCCACTTCTTGTGCCCCAAGTCTGGCCTAACTAACTTCTCGATATGTGGGGGTTGTTGGAGGCTATAAAGATTTCCTCCACTTCTTGTGCCCCAAGTATTGCCTAACTAACTCCTCGATATGTGGGGGTTGTTGGAGGCTATAAATACCCCATATCTAGCTCCCAAATATCCGTTGAACACCCCACATCTTCTTCCACCTTTGAAATTCAAAGAAAACCCTAGTTCGTAAGCTTTGAGAACGTTTCTGACGGAGAAAAAGGCATCTTGGGCGGATTTTGACACACCACAATCGTAGGTCATTGGTAAGGGATAAATTTTGAACCTTCTTTCATGCATTTTGGTCGAGATTTGAATTTAACATGTAGTTTCTTACCTTGTGACCACGAATCGGACCCGAAGAAGAGAATGAGTAGCGAATCGGACTTGCTCGTTGATCCCGGAGGCTAACCCGACAAAATCAAAAGCTTTAGAACAAATCCAGAGTAAGTTAGCTTCCTTTCATATCAATTTTGGCACCCCTAGGTCGAGTAGACTGTAGGAATTAATGAATGAACGTAAATATGTCCCTAGAGAACTCACTATGCGCGGTTTTTGTAATCAATTTATTAGAGCCCTTTAGAGTGTTCAAAATGAAAACATCAAAGGCTTCAAATTTTTTCCTAAGACAGTAAAATATACTGCGTTAAAATTTCACAAATTTTCATCGACGTTTGGTCCCTCAAATTCCATCTGGTTGTTGCTGCGTTTTCTGTGAAACCGAAAAACCTGACAGCGTATTAAGTCGAACTAAATCAGAGTTTTTCTAATAGATCGGGTCAGAACTAGACTTTGCAATATCAGAAAAGTTGTAGATAATCATGTCTAGTATGTGTCTGTAAGTTTTCAGAATTTTTAAAGCTCGTTTGATATGTCAAAAACCCGTTTTAAGACTGTGTTGAATATGAATCCCGACAACATGCATTTTTTACAAAAATCTCAACTTTTGACTTGTCTCCTCACCTTATTTTGAAAAACTTGAAACATGAAAGTTGTTCATTAGGATATTATTGATTTACTATATAAATTTCATAAGATTCGCCTAAGAAATTGATTTTTAAAGTAAAATGGCGCAAACTGCGACGTTGTGATTATATAAGTGACACCTAGGTGGATTGGTTAAGCTTTAAACATTGAATTCATCATGTCCTCGACATTTAGATGGGTTAGTTAACCTTTGCACCTTGAATCCATCATGTCCTCGATATTTAGATGGGTTGGTTAAGCATTGCACCTAGAATCCCCATGTCTGTTATAATGACTGGAATAAATGGATTGTGATCTTTCATAAAATCATTATAAGAGACGATTAAACATTTTCCAAAACCCGTTACACTAGGTCAGCTAGATCTCCACTTGTGATGTAGGGGGTGAGTGCTCTGCAGGGTACCCCTCTAACTTTTCACTTCGTGCCTAAAAGGACGAGAGTGATCTTTTGAGAAATTGTGCCAAAACGGCCATTGATTTTGGGCCTATACTCTCGAGTGTATCCGTTTGGGTTACTCGAGGCTCCGGATGGTACTGTGTACGATGTATTTGGCTGCGACCAATGGACTCATGATTCGAGGTATTTGAGAAATTTGAGAACTATGATCGTGGGTCCTCCTCTTAGATACGTGGAACTAAAAGACTTAAATACAATTTTATTTATTTAATTTATATATGCTTTTAAATTCATGTCCGCGCTTTTACATAAATTTTTAAATTTGTGCATTTAGTATCTTGTCACGTTTTTAAAAATTAAATCCGCTCTTAAATTGTGCAATTTAACTTCTTATGAATTATTCAGTCAAATCCTATTTTATATCATGTTAGTTAAAAAGGTAAATTTTTATTAATTATTGAACCCATTATTGTTATGTTAGGAGTTAGCTTACTCAGTTTTTATATACTGATAATAACGTTGATATTTTTTTTACAGAGTATGGAGATGTTGCATGAGCATTTACATGCATCGGGCTCGGGGAAAATAGAACATTATCATTATGTCGCATCTTTTATTTAAACTTTAATTAGCCACTGCATTTTGGCCATGTCGGCCCAATTTTAATTTCCGTTGCTATTTATTTTGAATAATGCATGTGACAGAATATATTGTTTTTAAATTATTATATATTGGGCTTGTTTTTAAATCATTTTCTGAAATACCTTAGCCTTGTATCTCTCAAGTGAGCTCGAATGAGTCGCATATTGCTTGGGAGGTATGACGGTGGCATCCTGGCCTGTGTTACATGAACCCCCGCTGTGTGAAGCAGTATGAAAAATTGATTCCAAGCAAACTAGGCTCCCATCCGTCCCTAATTCGCCTGGCACAAAGTACCAACCCTCCATCTAATCCCGTCTGCCACCAAGCTTTTGTTAAACTCCTTTCTCTATCGTCAGACAGTCCACAGAATGGCCAAACCTATCAAGAGCCACGCTTCCTTTTGACCATAGTTCGGATAATATCCATTCCACCAATTCACCAAGTTGTTCGCTTGCCCTGGGATTCCCCAATGTTGCACCAACCATGCCACTCCTTTATACCATAATGGGACTACTTCCTCACATCAGCAAAATAAATGATCAATGATTTCATTTTCTTTTTCACAGCAGGGGCATGCAACGTTCATTCCGGAGATACAACCTCTCCGTGTAAGTAAGTCCCGATCAGGCAATGCCCCATGGATCACTTTCCACACCAATAATTTGATTTTCATAGGGCATTTATACTTCCATAATGTATCCCATAACTCCATGCTTTCAACGTTTTCTATATCTTCAATTCGGTTCCAGCAAGATGTTGCAGTAAATCTACCACTCCCCTCTCTTATCCATTTAACCGCATCATTCGAAAATCTATTCGACTTTTGCCTCTCAAGAAACTGCAGCATAGCATCCCAAACATCTATTTCCTAATCGAACAGTGGCCTTCTTGATCTAATGTCCCATTCTCACTAAAAACCTCTCCAATTTCCAAACTCGGCAACCTTTCCCGTTTTATTTGCTGCTAACACTACAAGAAAAAATCAATTTAACGACCTCAATGTGCGACCGCCCGAAATAGATCGCTAATCTGCGACAGCAAAATGCGGTCACTAATTTGTAACCAAATCTGCGACCAACTTCTTTTGTTGCAAAATGGCAACCTACATTGTGACCCAGAAGGAAGACGATATCTTTTAGAGACCGCATTAGCGACCACTCATTTGCAGTCGCAATTTTTTTCCATTTTTCTTCTTTTTTTAATTATTTTATAAAAAATAATACTATAGCGACCGCACCAGCGACCCCAAGTAGAGCTGTGTAATACCCCGGATTTGATAACCCAGGCCGGGATGCCACCGCTACACCTCCCTAGCAAGACACGAACCATTTCGAGCTTGCTAAAGAGATGCAAGGCTATAGGTATTGGAAAGAGTTTTAAAAGAAAGTCCGGAATTACTTAAAAATAACATGTAATATCATCCATACATAACAATGATAAAAAGTTGCAACGGCAATTAAAATATAGGGCCGACATGGCCAAAATACGGGTTAACAAGCCCATATGAAAGTCATGTAAAATAATTAACTAAATGTCCAAAATGATCCCCCGATGCATGATCATGCTCCGTACTCTGTAATAGGAAAATAAGCAATGGATTTTATCAGTATATAAAATACTGAGTAAGTTAATCCCCAACGTAACAATAAAGGGGTTTTAAAAATTATTTAATTAATATAAAAATTATACTTTTACTCAGGCTTAAAAAAAATTCATAATTTAACTAGCAGCGGAAAAGCATAATTAATTATGCGAGACTAGAATGCAAAATTTAAAGGTATAATTAAAAAGCGTAATTTAAAAGCGTGATAAGTATATAAAGTTTTAAATAAATAACGCACATGAGTCTGTTAGAATTATTCCGTAAACCAAGGAGAGAACACCATACAAGGAAGATCACTAATGAGGCAATCTCAATAATTATAATTAGTTAGCCGGTGAACCGGCGGCCGCAACCATATCAGTATTGACTGCCGTTTTGGCTAGCCATGTATCTCGATTGCCATTCCGGCAAGCCGTGTGTATCGATTTGCATTTGGCAAGCCGTGTGTATCTACTGTCAATTTGACAGGCGTGTACTTCCGTTTTGGCAGGCCATGTGCACAACTGCCGTTTTGGCATAGCAAGGAGATCACTAACGAGGCAATCTCAATAATCGTAGGACCACTAACGAGGCAGTCCAAATTGTATGAAGATCAGCTCAGCCTAGTGAACGGGATTTTTCAAAAGGTATACTTCACCGTATAAAAAGGATTTCAATATTGTATTTCATAGTTCAAGTTTTTCTCAAGTTCGAAAAAAATCCAATTCGTCACAGGTTACGCCTTTTGAACTTAAAATTCATTTCAAGGTCAAAAATTCTGAAATTTAATCAGAAGCTTAAAAACACCTTTACGAACAACTTTCATGTTTTAAGTTTCTCGAAATTAGGTAAGGAAACAAGCCGAATTTCACAATCTTTTCATAACTCAAAATCTGTCAGTTTACCGGTAACCACGCACTGTTTTTAAATATCATTTTAGACCTAGCAAATGAACTCCAAAGTTTATAAAATTTTACAGGCACTTAAAGGACACAAAAATAAACAAGTTTAATAGAGGTAAATTATGCCAATCCCTTACGGATTAAAACAGAATAATTCATCAAGTTCAGTCTCAAAATCTGTCGACTTTTTCTTCTCGGACACAGTGTATTCAAAACGGGTTTTGACTATCCAAACCTTAATGAAAAGGCATGAAATTTTACAGGCATATTTCTTAAGACATTTATCTACAACCTTTATGTTTTCACCAAAGATTAGTTTTGACCACAAGTAATAGAAAAACGCACAACAAGTTCGACTACATAATCTGCCCAGATTTTTGAAAAGTTTGTTTATTACAGAAACCGTTGGGCGAGATTTGGGATAGCAAATCTTAATGAAAATGCATGAAATTTTAACACAAGCTAGATGAAGATGTTAGGAACAAATCTTCAATTCGGAGTTTTTCGTTTCAGATTCTCGAAATAGGAGTTTTTGTTGGATTTAGAAATCACGCAAAGGTGAGTTCTTGGTGACAGATTTTAGTATTTTGTTTAGATCTCGCGAAACACTCGGCCAAGGGACTCCAAAATTAATACGCAAGGAGTTAACTTACTTATTTAGAGTTTAAGATCGTCACAGGGCTCTCTCGGGTTGTCTAGGGTCGCGATGAGCGGGTATCTTCCACCGATCTCCTTCCTCATCGCCCCCGAAGTGAACTCGTAAGGAAGTTTCGATGTTAGATTCGAAATTTTTGCATTATGGACGAATATGAAAGCTGCACTACACCTTACCATTGTCCTAGAAGGCAGGGGGCTTCGTCTTGATTGTTCTCTTGGCCGGAATCCTCGCCGGACGGGTGGCAAAGTTTCAAGAACAAGGGTCTTCGAAAGAATCGTGGTGGAAGAGAGTTGGAGGATGATGGGGGATGAAGAAAGGTGGAAGAGGGCGGCCAAGAGGTGGCAAGGAGCTGCAAACACGCCTTATAAAGGCTCCACAAAACCCTAGACGTATTGCCATAGCCGGAGCTCCCCAAAAAGGTAAGAAAATCGCCATAAAAGTGCAAGTTCCCGCAGCCTGCTTCTTGGCGCGGTGGTGGCGCGAGGGCCTCCGGCCTAGGCATCGGCTTGGGCCGGGTCATGCGATCCGTCGGGCCTTCCCTCATCTCTTTCGGGATTCTATCCTCCTACGTTCTCAGGTTATGATCCCTATCTTAAATTTATTTGGACTTAAATTGATTTCGTGTTTGAAATCTTAAGTCAGTCGGTTTTGGGATTCTTCGTCTCATGACTCCCGTGCAATTCCGACTTTACGGGTTCTCGGAATCGAAATCCTTTCGCTCTTCGGATTAATTCTATTTCATACCATAAAATTTACGGGTATTACAAGCTGTTAAACAAACAAACAGTTCGCGAACAAAGCTCGGTTCGGCTCATCTTCGTTCGTTAATTGTTCGTTTGTTAACCTTACCAAGCCGAGCTCGAACTTGAAAATGAGCTCGTTTGCTTAACGAGCCGAGCTCGAGCTTTGTTCGCAAACAGTTCGAAAGTATTCGTATATGTTTGATAAGATGATATTTTTGTAATTTTGTATTATTGTTTTTAATTATGTATTAATTTTAATTATATTCTAATAATTCTGTACCCTAGATTGTGCAGCCACTTTCTAATTTCTCCACATTCCAGAAGATAGAAGAGACGACAGAACCCTATCTCATTGCCGTCCAATTTCTCCATTCCAATTTCCAAATCTCATCGATGTCCCCGCCTCGCTGCCGTCCACGGCTTTTCCCCCACGGCCGCCGACTCTCTCACTTTTCTGCCCAAATCTGAGTCTCCACCGGTACACCTCCACTCCATTCCAAAAATCATCACCGTCCCCGCCTCGCTGTCGTCCACGCCTTTTCCTCCACCGCCGCCGACCATCAAATCCTCTCATCCGCCGGCCGCCGACTCTCTCCTGTCCTGCCTAAATCTCAGTATCCTCCTGTAAGTTTTCTACATTTTGAATTTTTTGTTGAAAGAGTTTCGATTGTTGTTGATGTACTCTTTCGTTCCGTGAGTTTAGTCAAATGTTTCTTTTATTTTCTCATAATTTTGCCTCTTTACATGAATCCCAGTTGTTATCTATTAGAACCTCTCATCCGCCGCTGACCCTCAGCGGTTCTGCCCAAATCGCAGTCTTTGCTGGTATTTTTTTTGTATTTTGAATTGTTGTTGATGTAGTTTAGATTGTTGGCAGTGAATTGGATCCATTTGGTGCAATGTCCCTTTTTTTATTTAAATATTTGTATTAATTTTTTTTTAATGAGGATGAATAATTAGTTACTGATGTGTGTTAGCAAACCTTGAATTGTTTAAAATGTGTAGATTCTTTTTTTAATTGAAAATTTGAAATTGAGTTATCATTTATTTAATGTGTAGATTCTTTTTTTAATTGAAAATTTGAAATTGAGTTATCATTTATTTACATGATAATCAAGGAATGTTTTCTTCCATTGTACACATTTAATTTGTCTCTTGCAACAGGTGATGTCATTTGATCCATCCGACCACAATTCCACATTAAATCCAATGGTTGCAGGTAACGAAGAAATTGAACGACGTGATGATGCGGAAGAAGGTGGAGACCAAATGGATGAAGACATTGATCTGGATACGAGCCAAGAAAATGAAAATGAAGAGAGAAGATCAAAATAAAAATGATGGAACCTATAAAAAGGAAGAATGAAAAAGTCTACTGTCTGGGAACACATGTTAGATTCGAAATTTTTGCATTATGGACGAATATGAAAGCTGCACTACACCTTACCATTGTCCTAGAAGGCAGGGGGCTTCGTCTTGATTGTTCTCTTGGCCGGAATCCTCGCCGGACGGGTGGCAAAGTTTCAAGAACAAGGGTCTTCGAAAGAATCGTGGTGGAAGAGAGTTGGAGGATGATGGGGGATGAAGAAAGGTGGAAGAGGGCGGCCAAGAGGTGGCAAGGAGCTGCAAACACGCCTTATAAAGGCTCCACAAAACCCTAGACGTATTGCCATAGCCGGAGCTCCCCAAAAAGGTAAGAAAATCGCCATAAAAGTGCAAGTTCCCGCAGCCTGCTTCTTGGCGCGGTGGTGGCGCGAGGGCCTCCGGCCTAGGCATCGGCTTGGGCCGGGTCATGCGATCCGTCGGGCCTTCCCTCATCTCTTTCGGGATTCTATCCTCCTACGTTCTCAGGTTATGATCCCTATCTTAAATTTATTTGGACTTAAATTGATTTCGTGTTTGAAATCTTAAGTCAGTCGGTTTTGGGATTCTTCGTCTCATGACTCCCGTGCAATTCCGACTTTACGGGTTCTCGGAATCGAAATCCCTTCGCTCTTCGGATTAATTCTATTTCATACCATAAAATCTACGGGTATTACAAGCTGTTAAACAAACAAACAGTTCGCGAACAAAGCTCGGTTCGGCTCATCTTCGTTCGTTAATTGTTCGTTTGTTAACCTTACCAAGCCGAGCTCGAACTTGAAAATGAGCTCGTTTGCTTAACGAGCCGAGCTCGAGCTTTGTTCGCAAACAGTTCGAAAGTATTCGTATATGTTTGATAAGATGATATTTTTGTAATTTTGTATTATTGTTTTTAATTATGTATTAATTTTAATTATATTCTAATAATTCTGTACCCTAGATTGTGCAGCCACTTTCTAATTTCTCCACATTCCAGAAGATAGAAGAGACGACAGAACCCTATCTCATTGCCGTCCAATTTCTCCATTCCAATTTCCAAATCTCATCGATGTCCCCGCCTCGCTGCCGTCCACGGCTTTTCCCCCACGGCCGCCGACTCTCTCACTTTCTGCCCAAATCTGAGTCTCCACCGGTACACCTCCACTCCATTCCAAAAATCATCACCGTCCCCGCCTCGCTGTCGTCCACGCCTTTTCCTCCACCGCCGCCGACCATCAAATCCTCTCATCCGCCGGCCGCCGACTCTCTCCTGTCCTGCCTAAATCTCAGTATCCTCCTGTAAGTTTTCTACATTTTGAATTTTTTGTTGAAAGAGTTTCGATTGTTGTTGATGTACTCTTTAGTTCCGTGAGTTTAGTCAAATGTTTCTTTTATTTTCTCATAATTTTGCCTCTTTACATGAATCCCAGTTGTTATCTATTAGAACCTCTCATCCGCCGCTGACCCTCAGCGGTTCTGCCCAAATCGCAGTCTTTGCTGGTATTTTTTTTGTATTTTGAATTGTTGTTGATGTAGTTTAGATTGTTGGCAGTGAATTGGATCCATTTGGTGCAATGTCCCTTTTTTTATTTAAATATTTGTATTAATTTTTTTTTAATGAGGATGAATAATTAGTTACTGATGTGTGTTAGCAAACCTTGAATTGTTTAAAATGTGTAGATTCTTTTTTTAATTGAAAATTTGAAATTGAGTTATCATTTATTTAATGTGTAGATTCTTTTTTTAATTGAAAATTTGAAATTGAGTTATCATTTATTTACATGATAATCAAGGAATGTTTTCTTCCATTGTACACATTTAATTTGTCTCTTGCAACAGGTGATGTCATTTGATCCATCCGACCACAATTCCACATTAAATCCAATGGTTGCAGGTAACGAAGAAATTGAACGACGTGATGATGCGGAAGAAGGTGGAGACCAAATGGATGAAGACATTGATCTGGATACGAGCCAAGAAAATGAAAATGAAGAGAGAAGATCAAAATAAAAATGATGGAACCTATAAAAAGGAAGAATGAAAAAGTCTACTGTCTGGGAACACATGATTGATGTTTCTGAAGAAGATGGAACAGTGAAAAGAGTACAATGCAAGCATTGTAAAGAATTTGTCAAGAAAGTAGCTAGTGGGACCACAACTACCTACAAGTGACACTTAAATAACTGCGTGCAGAAAAGGCTAGCGATGGGGGAAAAGGGAAAACAGCAAGTGTTGTCTTTTTCATTGACACAAACTCAAAGGGGATAACTTCAATCAACAATTTTCGATATGATCATGCTAAGGTACGGGAGCTTGCTTCTCATATGGTTCTTGGTCACGAATATCCTTTTTCAATGATGGACCATGTTATTTTTAACAAGTTCATGAAGGTTGTTTCTTCATTTTATCAAAAGATAAGTAGATATATAGTGAAGAAGGATTGCATTAGCACATATGAATCTGAAAAAAAGAAGTTGAAAAATTTGTTGAAAGGTGTTACTCGAATTAGTATCACTACTGATATATGGAAATCCAATCAAAAGATTCAATATATGATAGTGACTGGATATTTTGTTGATGCAACTTGGGTTTTGCAAAAGAGGGTTCTGAATTTTTACAATTTACCACCACCACACACTGGAGTTATTATTGCTGATGCTCTTAGTAGATGTTTCGTTGATTGGGGAATTGAGAATAAAATATCTAGCATCACTGTTGATAATGCTTCATACAATGATGTGTGTGTCAAAAGGATAAAAGAGAATTTTTTGTTGAGAAAGCAATTGAGCATTGGTGGGAAAATCTTTCATGTTCGATGCTGTGTACATATTTTGAATTTATTAGTGCAGGATGGTCTTAGTGAAACTGGTAGTGTGATTGATACTGTTAGGGAGGGTCTAAGAGTCGTCGGGTTGAATTTTGCAAGATCAAGAGACAACTTCAGTTGTCCTCTAAAAGTTTATATCTTGATTGTTCGACTCAATGGAATGGGACTTATATGATGTTAGCTTCAGCCTTAGAGTTTACAGATGTGTTTTCAAGATATTCTGATATTGATGTTGGATTTATTTATGTGCCACATGATTCTGAATGGATGCAAGTTGAAGAAGTATGCCAATTTTTGGGTGTTTTTCATGAAATAACAAATATGATTTCTGGATATCATAACCCAACTGCGAACATATTCCTGCCAAAGTTGTATCGGATCAAAGAGCTTTTAAATGAGAAGAAATTGGATCAATCTAGCCATATGAGGGCAATGACAAGAAAAATGAAGGTGAAGTTTGACAAATATTGGGGGAGAGTAATATTTTGCTGTCACTGGGTGCTATCTTGGATACTAGATACAAAATGGAGTTGATTGATTTTTTTTTTCCTATAATTTATAGAGAGGAAGCAGCTCCAGTGCATATTGATGAAATAAATCAGGTCTTGCATGATCTTTATGCTGAATATGTTAGTTCACTCACTTCTTCCTCCACTGAAGAAAGGCCTATGCTAAAACGCAAACATCGAGAAGGTTCTAGTTCTGGTTCTTTAGGATCCACTGCACTTGGCAGAAATGTTCTTACTGGAAAGGCAAAATTTCAGCTGCATGTGAGTAAGTCTGATAGAGCTCCACCAGAAAAATCGGATTTAGATGTTTACGTGAGTGAAAGTCGATATGCTTGTGATGCTAATGCAAATTTGGATGTTTTGAGTTGGTGGAAAGGAGAAAGATGAAGATTTAGAATATTGTCAAGGATGGCCAGTGATTTATTGTCAATTCCAGTAACTACAGTAGCTTCGGAGTCTACTTTTAGTGCTGGTGGAATTTCTTACTGGAAAGGCAAAATTTCAGCTGCATGTGAGTAAGTCTGACAGAGCTCCACCAGAAAAATCGGATTTAGATGTTTACGTGAGTGAAAGTCGATATGCTTGTGATGCTAATGCAAATTTGGATGTTTTGAGTTGGTGGAAAGGAGAAAGATGGAGATTTAGAATATTGTCAAGGATGGCCAGTGATTTATTGTCAATTCCAGTAACTGCAGTAGCTTCGGAGTCTACTTTTAGTGCTGGTGGAAGAATTATTGATGATCGAAGTGCTTCTATGTCAGTTGACACCGTTGAAATGCTACTTTGTGCTAGTGATTGGATAAAAAATTTGCATGGAATTAGAAAAGATTCGACAAAGGTAATAAATAATTTCAGTTTTTTTTTCATGATCTCTTTTGTTAATGAACTTTGATTGGAAATACATCATTTTTTTTACAGGAGGCATCACAAGAAGATGATATATTTGGTTATAAAGAAATTGTGCTTCCAGAATAAGTTGACAAGGTATTTTACATGCTATTTGATTATATTTGCTATTATACATGATATATTTGCTATTATAAATAAATTGTGCTTTGACTAGCTTGCTCTACCTTCTTTTCATTCCTCAACCTCTTTTCATGACTATTCTGGTAACTTGGAAGTTACTTGCTTCCTTTTGTCAACAATTGTTTAAAAATTACATGCCATAGGTTTGCAAAAGCTTTTACATATGAACCAGGAAAAGTAATCAACTAATATTATGACTTATTATATATGCGGTATTTATGCTTCAAGTTGACTTCTACAGGTTATTAGTGGCCACTTGGGATGGGTGCTGTCAATTGCACTGGTTTGAAATCTTCTTTCTTGATTTTCTTGGGATGGGTGTTGATCAAACTATCAAGGTTTGAAATTTAAATCTTCTTTCTTGAAAGTAGTCAGCCTCCTTTCCTAAAGAATTTGTATATAATTGTAGAGGAAACTTCCGGTGCTAAAGCCCAATTCCGTGTCTAAATTGAGTTGTAATATTTCTGTTAGTGGAGCACTGTTGTCTGTGGGTTTAATCTTGTTTGAATCGTTCGGTAAGAATTACTTTTTTAGGAGAGTTTGTAGTGATGCATGTGACTTGATTTTCTTCATTTAATGTGGAAAAAGTTTAGTTAAAGCTCCAATTTTATTGAGTAGGGGGTCTCTGGTGGGGGAATTTTGGATGTAAATACACAAGGATAAGATAATTGATTTCAATTATTGATTTTATTGAGGTTCAAAACAAATGTTGTCCTTCATTTATTTTATTTAACTTTACTGTACCAAATTCTTTCATGACTTGTTCATTTTGCCACCTGATTCAATGGGGAAATCTGAATATTGTTTACCATTTCTTTATTTTGTTTTTAGGTGGGAACATATTTGTTGGTCAACCAAATTTTGTGCACCAGTTTTAGATAATTTTGTTATCAGATGTTACAGAATCAACCAAATTTTGTGCACCAGTTTTAGATAATTTTCCTAAACAATTATATTTTAAAAATCTTCTTTCTTTTGTGGAGACAGGTAATAGGGGATGAAGAAGGTGAAGATGATGGTGAATAATGAAGATATTTGCACATGGATGTTGTGGCAACTATTATGAAATCCTTTTTGTTTCTTAGTTGAATTGCTGTGTGATATTATATGTATTCTTGTTGATTGTTGATGTTTATTTGATCTTGATGACATGAAACTATGTGGACTTATTTATCTTAATTTTATAGTGTGCTTTTATGTATGAAAGATAAACTATAAATTTAGGTAAAATTTAAATCGAGCCGAACGAGCCCAAACGAGCTGAATTCGAGCTAAACGAGCCGAGCCGAACATAAGCTCGAGCTCAAGAACATTTTCACGAACCGAGCTCGAACATGATTTTAGGCTCGAATACCTTAACGAACAAACACGAACAGAGCTTGAACGCTTAACGAGTCGAGCTCAAACTGTAACACCCCAGATTTTTTTTATCAACGACCAAGGGAATAAAAATTTATTCCGATCAATGTTGAAATATTTCCGAGAAGAAGAAAATAATTTATCACAATAAATTATTGCTCGGAAATAAAACGCCGATAGATATAAATTCAAAATGGAATAAAAGAGGGAAAGGAAGCCCGAAGACATTCCATGAATTGAGTAAAAATAATTGGAGTTAAGATCATGAAGGAAAAGAATTTTAATTCCAAGAACCCGTGAAGTCGAAAGAAATTTAATGATACAAGTTATTGCACGGGAATCAAAAGCCGACGAAACCGAGACCGACGAACTTAAGATTTCAAACATGAAATTCATTTGAGTCAAGATAAACTTAAGATAAGGATTTATGACCGAGAATGACCCGAAAAATCGAGCCCGAAAATGTAGGAGGACAGAAGTCCGAAAGAGAGGAGGAAAAAGCACGACGGATCGCACGACACCGCCCGGACCGAAGCCCAGGCGGGCTCGGCGCGCACCCGGCGCGGGAATTCCTAGAAAAGCGCGCCAACCCCGCGCCGGGTCGACAGTCGCGTTGTCGCGTTCGGCGGCGCGCACCCGGCGCGGCTTTTGGCCGATTCGCGCGCCAACCCCGCGCCAAGGTCCTGACAGCAACACCTTGTCGCGTTTTGGCGACTTTCTCGCCAATTTTCGGGGCCCAAGGTTGGGAATCTGATCCTTCACGAGAGAGGCATCTTTTTGGACGTTATGTATGGAGTCCCAACTCCATTTTCAGCTATCCTCATCAACCATTTACCCCAAAAACTCTCCCAAATCTCTTCCTAAGCCAAACACTCTTCCGACGAACTTCCGGCGACTTTCCGACGAGTTTCCGGCAACCAAATCCAACCAAGGAAGTATGTAGATCAAGGATTGCAGGCTTAGGATTGTTGGTAAGATGTTATTCAAGTTTCCATATGATTTTAAGATCATAAACATCATCCTAACTTACGAATCTTCGTATTCAAACACAAATCGGAGCCAAGGGAAGAATAGATCGGGTGGAAGAGATTCGTTCGTGACATCCCGTGGATTCCGGACGACCCCGTGACTTCCTAAACATCATCCCCACTGTAAGTTAACCTTACTATGGTTTTGGGTGACTTAAAATGCAACCAAACATAGAGATTCAACTCAAGAAAGTTAATAAAAAATCTGTCAACAAGAGAAACCCTCAACGCAGCGTTTTCGTATGAATTTTTCGAACCCTTAAAAGTGTTCAAACGGAAAAACCCAAAACATGAAAAACATTCCTAAGACATTAATCTAGCTACTGTAAAAATTTCATAATTTTTCATGATGTTTTGAAACCTGAAACCAACCCAAAACCGAAGAGTATTAAATCTGGATCTTAGAACTTTGGTAGATTTCACTCTCAATCTTGTTGGTTATTTTGACCATGGATCTAGGCCGATCTAGGATTGGAGTTGAACATGAAAGTTGTAGATCTATGAGCTTAGAACATTTCTGCAAGTTTTTAGAATTTTTCATTGAGATTTGAACCTCCAAACTCGAGCCGATCCAATCTGCGTTAGAACCGATGTCAAGAACCTTGACAGATTTCATAATCAAACTTGACGAGCATATTTCTATTACTTCGAGTCTTCAAACCTGAAAACTCAAAACTAAGATTTTGAACCAAAGATCATAAGCTATATTGTGTAAAAATTTCAAAGATTTTCATCAAGTTTTGATACCCCAAATCGTATCGAACATATTCTGCGTTTTTAAGAATTGTCAAAGGATGACAGATTTCATAACCGATCTTGATGAGCTTATTCCTATCACTTCTAGCCCGAACCCATCTATGTGATCTAAACAAAAGTTGTTGGAAATCAAGTCTAGTATGTGCCTGTAAAATTTCAGAATTTTTGAAGTCCATTTGATGTGTCAAAAAGTCAAATCTTTGAGAGGTGTCAAACCTGAATCCTGACAGCATACTATTTGTGTAGAAAACTCGATTTTTGACATGCTTCCCATCGTTTTTTCCGAAAAACTTAAAACATGAAAGTTGTTCATTGGGATGATTTTGAGATGCTGTACAAATTTCAGATCAATCGCCTAAGAAATGGATTTTTAAACTGAAAAGGCGTAAACTGTGACATCGATCGACTTTTGAAATCTTTTAAACAACGATCGAAATCTTGAGATACGATAAAGCTATATTTTTGAAAATCCCGTTATACTAAAGTTGAAACAATATCGGTTACATAAAATCAGGGGGTGAGTGCTCTGCAGGGTGCCCTCCTAATTGTGAAATTTGTGCCAAAACGGCTATGACTATCACGCGCGAAAAATCAACAACACGGCATCTTATATTTTGCCTATCCTCTCGGGTGTATCCGTATGGGTTACCCGAGGCTCGACGGAGCGGTACTGGATATGGCATATTTGGTCACAAGAGACCAACTGCCTACCCTCTCGAGTGTATCCGTATGGGTTACTCGAGGCTCGACGGAGTGGTACTGGGTATGGCGTATCGGCTGCGGCCGCCGGATCACCGGCTAGATGAGATGTTACTTATGAAATTGGCTGAGGCCGCCGGATCACCGGCTAACTGTTACTATTGATATCTGCCGTCATTATTTTGGCCTATCCTCTCGAGTGTATCCGTATGGGTTACTCGAGGCTCGACGGAGCGGTACTGGATATGGCATATTTGGTCACAAGAGACCAACTGCCTACCCTCTCGAGTGTATCCGTATGGGTTACTCGAGGCTCGACGGAGTGGTACTGGGTATGGCGTATCGGCTGCGGCCGCCGGATCACCGGCTAGATGATATGTTACTTATGAAATTGGCTGAGGCCGCCGGATCACCGGCTATCTATTGTTGAGATGATGGCGTAACGGGAAATAAAAGAAATATATTAAAAAGCTCAGATTTTATGAAATTGGCTGCGGCCGCCGGATTGCCGGCTAAATTAAATATTGTTGAAATGGTTATGTAACGGGAGAGGAAAATAAAAGATTTAATATTTTTAAGTATTTATTTAGTTACGCCTTGTAAATCATTTTACTACAAGAAATCTTTTTATTAAATTAACTAAAGGCTTTGAAACCCCTAACCCATGCTATGTGTTAGCTTACTCAGCGCGTTTTTGCTGACCCAAACCATATATCTCCTTTTTCTTACAGAAAATGAAGAATATGCATCATCATATGCATACTGGGAATTTTTGGGAATTACATCATGAACGGGTCTGTTTAACCCGTGTTTTGGCCATGTTGGCCCTTATACATTATTTCCGCTGCACAAATTAAAATTTCCGCTGCAACTTTGGTGTATTATTTTTAAAATTATTATGAATGGGCTACTTGAATATTTTAAATCCTGAAAAACCATAGCCTTACATCTCTTTGGTGAGCTCGGAGAAACCGTGTCTTGCTAGGGAGCTTTTAGGAGGACAGAAGTCCGAAAGAGAGGAGGAAAAAGCACGACGGATCGCACGACACCGCCCGGACCGAAGCCCAGGCGGGCTCGGCGCGCACCCGGCGCGGGAATTCCTAGAAAAGCGCGCCAACCCCGCGCCGGGTCGACAGTCGCGTTGTCGCGTTCGGCGGCGCGCACCCGGCGCGGCTTTTGGCCGATTCGCGCGCCAACCCCGCGCCAAGGTCCTGACAGCAACACCTTGTCGCGTTTTGGCGACTTTCTCGCCAATTTTCGGGGCCCAAGGTTGGGAATCTGATCCTTCACGAGAGAGGCATCTTTTTGGACGTTATGTATGGAGTCCCAACTCCATTTTCAGCTATCCTCATCAACCATTTACCCCAAAAACTCTCCCAAATCTCTTCCTAAGCCAAACACTCTTCCGACGAACTTCCGGCGACTTTCCGACGAGTTTCCGGCAACCAAATCCAACCAAGGAAGTATGTAGATCAAGGATTGCAGGCTTAGGATTGTTGGTAAGATGTTATTCAAGTTTCCATATGATTTTAAGATCATAAACATCATCCTAACTTACGAATCTTCGTATTCAAACACAAATCGGAGCCAAGGGAAGAATAGATCGGGTGGAAGAGATTCGTTCGTGACATCCCGTGGATTCCGGACGACCCCGTGACTTCCTAAACATCATCCCCACTGTAAGTTAACCTTACTATGGTTTTGGGTGACTTAAAATGCAACCAAACATAGAGATTCAACTCAAGAAAGTTAATAAAAAATCTGTCAACAAGAGAAACCCTCAACGCAGCGTTTTCGTATGAATTTTTCGAACCCTTAAAAGTGTTCAAACGGAAAAACCCAAAACATGAAAAACATTCCTAAGACATTAATCTAGCTACTGTAAAAATTTCATAATTTTTCATGATGTTTTGAAACCTGAAACCAACCCAAAACCGAAGAGTATTAAATCTGGATCTTAGAACTTTGGTAGATTTCACTCTCAATCTTGTTGGTTATTTTGACCATGGATCTAGGCCGATCTAGGATTGGAGTTGAACATGAAAGTTGTAGATCTATGAGCTTAGAACATTTCTGCAAGTTTTTAGAATTTTTCATTGAGATTTGAACCTCCAAACTCGAGCCGATCCAATCTGCGTTAGAACCGATGTCAAGAACCTTGACAGATTTCATAATCAAACTTGACGAGCATATTTCTATTACTTCGAGTCTTCAAACCTGAAAACTCAAAACTAAGATTTTGAACCAAAGATCATAAGCTATATTGTGTAAAAATTTCAAAGATTTTCATCAAGTTTTGGTACCCCAAATCGTATCGAACATATTCTGCGTTTTTAAGAATTGTCAAAGGATGACAGATTTCATAACCGATCTTGATGAGCTTATTCCTATCACTTCTACCCCGAACCAATCTATGTGATCTAAACAAAAGTTGTTGGAAATCAAGTCTAGTATGTGCCTGTAAAATTTCAGAATTTTTGAAGTCCATTTGATGTGTCAAAAAGTCAAATCTTTGAGAGGTGTCAAACCTGAATCCTGACAGCATACTATTTGTGTAGAAAACTCGATTTTTGACATGCTTCCCATCGTTTTTCCGAAAAACTTAAAACATGAAAGTTGTTCATTGGGATGATTTTGAGATGCTGTACAAATTTCAGATCAATCGCCTAAGAAATGGATTTTTAAACTGAAAAGGCGTAAACTGTGACATCGATCGACTTTTGAAATCTTTTAAACAACGATCGAAATCTTGAGATACGATAAAGCTATATTTTTGAAAATCCCGTTATACTAAAGTTGAAACAATATCGGTTACATAAAATCAGGGGGTGAGTGCTCTGCAGGGTGCCCTCCTAATTGTGAAATTTGTGCCAAAACGGCTATGACTATCACGCGCGAAAAATCAACAACACGGCATCTTATATTTTGCCTATCCTCTCGGGTGTATCCGTATGGGTTACCCGAGGCTCGACGGAGCGGTACTGGATATGGCATATTTGGTCACAAGAGACCAACTGCCTACCCTCTCGAGTGTATCCGTATGGGTTACTCGAGGCTCGACGGAGTGGTACTGGGTATGGCGTATCGGCTGCGGCCGCCGGATCACCGGCTAGATGAGATGTTACTTATGAAATTGGCTGAGGCCGCCGGATCACCGGCTAACTGTTACTATTGATATCTGCCGTCATTATTTTGGCCTATCCTCTCGAGTGTATCCGTATGGGTTACTCGAGGCTCGACGGAGCGGTACTGGATATGGCATATTTGGTCACAAGAGACCAACTGCCTACCCTCTCGAGTGTATCCGTATGGGTTACTCGAGGCTCGACGGAGTGGTACTGGGTATGGCGTATCGGCTGCGGCCGCCGGATCACCGGCTAGATGATATGTTACTTATGAAATTGGCTGAGGCCGCCGGATCACCGGCTATCTATTGTTGAGATGATGGCGTAACGGGAAATAAAAGAAATATATTAAAAAGCTCAGATTTTATGAAATTGGCTGCGGCCGCCGGATTGCCGGCTAAATTAAATATTGTTGAAATGGTTATGTAACGGGAGAGGAAAATAAAAGATTTAATATTTTTAAGTATTTATTTAGTTACGCCTTGCAAATCATTTTACTACAAGAAATCTTTTTATTAAATTAACTAAAGGCTTTGAAACCCCTAACCCATGCTATGTGTTAGCTTACTCAGCGCGTTTTTGCTGACCCAAACCATATATCTCCTTTTTCTTACAGAAAATGAAGAATATGCATCATCATATGCATACTGGGAATTTTTGGGAATTACATCATGAACGGGTCTGTTTAACCCGTGTTTTGGCCATGTTGGCCCTTATACATTATTTCCGCTGCACAAATTAAAATTTCCGCTGCAACTTTGGTGTATTATTTTTAAAATTATTATGAATGGGCTACTTGAATATTTTAAATCCTGAAAAACCATAGCCTTACATCTCTTTGGTGAGCTCGGAGAAACCGTGTCTTGCTAGGGAGGTGTGGCGGTGGCACCCCGGCCTGGGTTATCAAATCCGGGGTGTTACACAAACACCCCCAGCTCGGCTCGGTTCGGCTCGTTTACAGCTCTAAACTTTGCAACAATGGAGAATGCGAACGAGTTTATGATACTATATTCCACTTACCATGGTGTTTTGAGTTGGTAAGCTGTCGTAATTTACTAGTATTCTTTTTTTTTTTTTTTTCTGAAGAGCTGAAGTCAAATAACAATGAAGAAAAATAAAAAGAAAAAATAATGAAAACAAAATATAAGCAAAGGAAGAAAGCAATGAAACCAAACCAAACCCTGGCATTGCGAATAACAAAACCAAACCCTGTGTAACACCCCGGATTTGATAACCCAGGCCGAGGTGTCACCGCCGCACCTCCCTAGCAAGACACGGTTTCTCCGAGCTTGCTAAAGAGATGCAAGGCTATAGGTGTTGGAAAAAGTCTTAAAAGCAAGTCCGGAATTACTTAAAAATAATAACGTAATATCATCCATACATGATAAAAATAATAAGTTGCAGCGGAAATTTAAATATGGACCGACATGGCCAAAACTCGGGTCAACGAGCCCGTATGCAAGTCATGTAAAATAAATAACTAAATGTCCAAAGTGATCCCCCGATGCATGATCATGCTCCGTACTCTGTAATGGAAAAATAAACAACAGGTTTTATCAGTATATAAAATACTGAGTAAGTTAATTCCTAACGTAACGATAAAGGGGTTTTAAAAAGATTACTTAATTAATTTAAAACTTATACTTTTACTCAGGCTTAAATTGAAATATTAAAAATTCGTAATCTTACTTGCAGCGGAAAATATGATTTATTTATTCAAGACGAGAACATATAATTTAGAGACATAATTTAAAAGCGTAATTTAAAAGCGTAATTTCAGAACGTAATTTAAATGCATAATTTCGAAACATGGTAAATAGGATTTAAGCATAATTAAACGCTTACACAAGTCTTTTATATTTTTATCCCGTAAACTAAGAAGTGGACACCACACAAGGGAGATCACTAACGAGGCAATCTCAATAGTCGTAACCAGATAGCCGGTGAACCGGCGGCCGCAGCCATATCAGTATTGACTGCCGTTTTGGCAAGCCATGTATTTCAATTGCCATTCCGGCAAGCCGTGTATTTCAACTGCCATTTGGCAGGCCATGTATTTCAACTGTCGTTTTGACATGCAAGTATTTCAACTGTCGTTTTGACAGGCAAGTATTTCAACTGTCGTTTTGACAGGCATGTATTTCAACTGTCGTTTTGACAGGCAAGGAGACCAATAACGAGGCAGTCTCAAAGATAATGATAGCATGAAGATCGGCTCAGCTTAGTGAACGAGATTTTTCAAAAGTTCGTATTTCAATGTTATCTAATATTCGATATCGCGTTTCATAGTTCGAGTTTTCCCCAAGTTCGAAAAATCCAATTCGTGGCAGTTTACGCCTTTCTAAATTAAAAATTCATCTTTACACCAAAAATTCTGAAATTTTCCCAGTAGCTCAAAAACACACACACGAACAACTTTCATGTTTCGAGTTTTTGGAAATAAGGTTCGGAAGTGTATCAAATTTCGAGTTCTTTACAAAAGATAATTTCTGTCTCAAAACTGATTTCGTCACAGGTTTGTGTGACGCCGATTAAAAATTTATTTCAAGCCAATTGATCCGAAATGTTTACAGGTTGTAGAAAACATCTTAATGAACATCTTTCATGTTTTAAGGTTTTGGAAATAATGAGATTTAGACGTTCAAAAATCATCGTTAAAACACCGTTTACGCGCGGACACAAAAGATGGTTTAGAACAGTTCTGAAAATCGGCCATTTTGACATATCAAATGAACTCCAAAATTCATGAACTTTTATACACATAATCCAGACATAATTTCCTACAACTTTTGTTTAGAAATGCAAAGTTGAATCATTTTTTAAACCGGTGAAAAATATGCATCAAGTCGGGTCATAAAAACTGTCATGATTCCAGATTTGGCGATTCAACTTTTGACGACTTTTTGGCATATCAAACGTGGTTCAAAAATTATGAACTTTTTCAGGGATAAACTAGACACCATCATCTACAACTTTTATGTTTTCACCCAAGATTAGTTTCGAACATAAAGGATCGAAAAACGCACAACAAGTTCGACTACGTAGTCTGTCCAGTTTACCGTTTAATCACAGTTCGCTTCCGAGGGTTTTTGAGTATGCAAACGTTAACGAAAATGCGTGAAATTTTATGGAGACGATGTTTAGACAGTTAGCTATGTTTGTACATAAAAGTTTAGTTTTGAAGGATTCAATTAGAAAAACGCCAAGGAACTCGAACACGAAAATCTGTCAGTTTTCTTCGGTTTTGAAAACAACTCAGAAAATACCAGACGCGTTTTTGGGGAACAAATGTTGATGAAAACTCTTGAAATTTTGACACAATCTAGATTATGATCTTAGGAACAAAGTTCATGTTTTGGCCATTTATGTTTTAAACACTCGAAAGGGGCGAACTCATGAGGTTTCCGAAACTGCGCGGATTGGGGTTTTTAAGTTCCGATTTTTACGTTCTTGTTTAGATCCATTGTTTTGTTCGATTTTAGTCACCCAAAATTCAAACACAAGGAACCAACTTACAGTATTAGAGTTTAGGATCGTCACAGGGCTCTCTCGGGTTGTCTAGGGTCGCGACGAGCGGGTATCTTCCACCGATCTCCTTCTTCTTCGCCCCCGAAGTGAACTCGTAGGAAAGTTTCGATGTTAGATTCGAAATTGTTGTATTATAGACGAATATTAAAGCTGTAATACACCTTACCAATGATCTAAGGACTGTGATCCTTGATCTATACGTCTCTACGGTCGTCGTTGATTGCCGGAAACCCGTCGGAAGGTCGCCGGAGAGTCGTCGGGTAGGTGTTTGGCTTTTGGGGGGCTTTGGGAGTGAAAACGGTTTGTTGATGACTGATTATGGGTGGAGGAGGCTGCCCTAATTCGTCCAAAACCTTTCCCTTCCGTCCAAATTCGCTTACCATAGTCGGGAGGCGAAATTTTTGGCAAGAATCGCTGAAATCGCGCAATAGGATCGCATACTGTTACTTGGCGCGGTCGTGGCGCGGTCTCTGGCTATAGACCGCGCGGACCCAAGCTGGGCCGCGGTCTGGGCCGGCCCGTGCTAGCCCTTTGGGCCTTTTCTTTTCCTCCTCTCTTTTGGGCACTTGTCATTCTCTTTTGGGTCTTTCTCCTTCTATTTTCTTGGGCTTATTCCTTGGGCTATCTCTTGGACTTTAAATCCTATTTTAAATTCATTTGGGATCTCAAATTAATTTCGGGTTCCAAATATTAAGTCCATTAGTATTTGGTTCCTGTGCAATAATTTAATTAAATTAAATTACCTTCGTCTTCACGGGTTCTTGTAAATTAAATTCCCTTTTAACCTTTGAATTAAATTCCCCCTTCTCTTTTCATCTTCATTTTAATTATTTATTTATTTATTATTATTATTTTTTTTATTTGTGTATGTATTTATTTATGGGATAAAATTCTCGGGTGTTACAGTCTACCCCTCTTAAGAATCAACTTCGTCCCCGAAGTTGCGCACTCACTTTAACTTTTGATTCAATTTAATGTTGGAGCTTTTCCATCTACTTCCTTTAAGGATAAACGTCTTCCACAAGAAATTAATTCCATTCCTTTGAACGTGAATTAAATTTCTCGGGTGTTACATCCTCTCCCCCTTAGGAATCAACTTCGTCCTCGAAGTTGGCGTTAGCTCCTCGCGAGCTCGGACATTGTTTGGTTGCGTGATTGTATTATTGTGTGTTATTGTTTGTTATTATTTGACTGAACTCGGAATTGAAATTCCCAAGTTGCCTACGTACCCTGTGAAGGGATCAAGTCATCACGTAGTTAAAAATAATTTGAATTTGTTTATTTTTGATTGGATACAATTCGTAGAGTCGAACTCAAAAATAAATGCAGTTATCGATGCTTGAAAACTTCTTGCGGTTGCTTGGGCCGAGTGGTCACGTCCTCTCTCCTGTTTATGTTTTCTGTTCGCGTCCGGCAGTCACGCAGCTGGTGACCATGTCGACTGCACCGAAGGCATGCTCCAGGCTGAGGGCATCCTCTCGCATAGTGTGGTTTACCACAGTTTGGACATGGTGGCGCATAGTGTCCATGGTTGAAGACTATCCCCTTGTTTCGTCCATTGTCGTTTTGATGTGGTCGGTTCGAGTTTCTACGGAAATTATCCTCATTCCTCTTGTATCGTCCTTGTGGTCCTTGGTTAGTCCCATCTACCGGTTTCTGTTTCAGTCCTCGAACTCGTGCAACCGCTACTGCACGGTCATACACAGCTTGTAGGTTAGGGTAGTGCTCACCCGTGATCACCTCTCTAATAGATAGGTTCAGTCCTGTCTCGAACTTCTGTGCCTTCTCTACATCAGTTGGCACCAGCCTCGGCGCGAACCGCACCAACTCCTTGAAACGGTTATAGTATTCTTGGACCGTTTTTCCTCCTTGCCTCAGTGTCAGAAATTCCTCGTACATGGCTGCCTTCGTGCTCATGGGATAAAAATGATCCCTAAGCAGATCCGTGAATTTTGACCATGTGTAGGGCTCTTCGTACTCCGCCAGTTTCCCTTGGGTGGCTTGCCACCAATCGTCCGCCTCGCCTCCTAAGTAGTATGAGGCTACGTGAACCTTTTCCCCGTCGGGGCATCTTACGGCGTTCAACAGCTTATCGAACGTCCGTATCCATTCTTCTAACCGAGCCGGGTCCTCTTCGCCGGCGTAGTGGGGTGGTTGGTAAGGGTTTACCAAGGCTAAATAGTTGACTCGGGTTACCGGTGGTGGTATACCCGCTTGTGCCCGTTGCACTTCAGCATTTCCTAATATTACGAGAACTTCCTCGACAGTCCCAAGACGCTCATCCATTTTGTTGGGAACATGTGGCACTCGCCCTCCTACGTTCTGAGGGATCTCATTATTGTTCGGTGCATTTGGGAGGTCAGCGTTAGTGTTGTTTGGTATTTCCTTTCTCGACTTTCCCTTAGGTGTCATTTTCTGTTATCAACGCACGTGAAAGTAAGCTTCTAATCTAAGGCACGTTAGCGTTCAAGAAAATCTGTAAGATAGGATTGGCAAGAGGTGATAAAATATGGGGCACGCTAAGCTTAGGTGATCAAGTTCTAGGACTAGTGCAAAATTAGTCTTAAGCAAGCGCTCCTAAATAAATGTCATGTCGGATTCTAAGATAAGAGTATTATTTAGCATTGATAATTCATAAAAAAAAATTAGCGCAAATATTCATGGATGTATGCAATGCAATGCAATGTTATCCCAACCCCGAAAAATATTTTCGTGAATTTAAAAATTTGTTGGAAAAATTTTCTATGCATATGTAAATATTTTCCATGGGTTTAAAATAAATTTTTGTTCCATGGAAATAAAACTTAAAATTTTAAAAATAATAATCATGGTAGTTAAAAATTTAAAAATAATATTAATATTTGTTTTAAAAATCCTTGGGCCTCTATAATGGCCAAAAATAATAATAATAATTTCAAAATATTTCCGGGCTCTGATACCACTTTGTAACACCCCGGATTTGATAACCCAGGCCGAGGTGTCACCGCCGCACCTCCCTAGCAAGACACGGTTTCTCCGAGCTTGCTAAAGAGATGCAAGGCTATAGGTGTTGGAAAAAGTCTTAAAAGCAAGTCCGGAATTACTTAAAAATAATAACGTAATATCATCCATACATGATAAAAATAATAAGTTGCAGTGGAAATTTAAATATGGGCCGACATGGCCAAAACTCGGGTCAACAAGCCCGTATGCAAGTCATGTAAAATAAATAACTAAATGTCCAAAGTGATCCCCCGATGCATGATCATGCTCCGTACTCTGTAATGGAAAAATAAACAACATGTTTTATCAGTATATAAAATACTGAGTAAGTTAATTCCTAACGTAACGATAAAGGGGTTTTAAAAAGATTATTTAATTAATTTAAAACTTATACTTTTACTCAGGCTTAAATTGAAATATTAAAAATTCGTAATCTTACTTGCAGCGGAAAATATGATTTATTTATTCAAGATGAGAACATATAATTTAGAGACATAATTTAAAAGCGTAATTTAAGAACGTAATTTAAATGCATAATTTAAAAACGTAATTTAAAAGCGTAATTTAAGAACGTAATTTAAATGCATAATTTAGAAACATGGTAAATAGGATTTAAGCATAATTAAACGCTCACACAAGTCTTTTATATTTTTATCCCGTAAACTAAGAAGAGGACACCACACAAGGGAGATCACTAACGAGGCAATCTCAATAGTCGTAACCAGATAGCCGGTGAACCGGCGGCCGCAGCCATATCAGTATTGACTGCCGTTTTGGCAAGCCATGTATTTCAATTGCCATTCGGCAAGCCGTGTATTTCAACTGCCATTTGGCAGGCCATGTATTTCAACTGTCGTTTTGACAGGCAAGTATTTCAACTGTCGTTTTGACAGGCAAGTATTTCAACTGTCGTTTTGACAGGCATGTATTTCAACTGTCGTTTTTGACAGACATGTATTTCAACTGTCGTTTTGACAGGCATGTATTTCAACTGTCGTTTTGACAGGCAATGAGACCAATAACGAGGCAGTCTCAAAGATAATGATAGCATGAAGATCGGCTCAGCTTAGTGAACGGGATTTTTCGAAAGTTCGTATTTCAATGTTATCAAATATTCGATATCGCGTTTCATAGTTCGAGTTTTTCTCAAGTTCGAAAAATCCAATTCATGGCAGTTTACGCCTTTCTAAATTAAAAATTCATCTTTACACCAAAAATTCTGAAATTTTCCCAGTAGCTCAAAAACACAAACACAAACAACTTTCATGTTTCGAATTTTTGGAAATAAGGTTTGGAAGTGTATCAAATTTCGAGTTCTTTACAAAAGATAATTTCTGTCTCAAAACTGATTTCGTCACAGGTTCGTGCGACGCCGATTAAAAATTTATTTCAAGCCAATTGATCCGAAATTTTTACAGGTTGTAGAAAACATCTTAATGAACATCTTTCATGTTTTAAGGTTTTGGAAATAATAAGATTTAGACGTTCAAAAATCATCGTTAAAACACCGTTTACGCGCGGACACAAAAGATGGTTTAGAACAGTTCTGAAAATCGGCCATTTTGACATATCAAATGAACTCCAAAATTCATAAAATTTTATACACATAATCCAAACATAATTTCCTACAACTTTTATTTAGAAATGCAAAGTTGAATCATTCTTTAAACGGGTGAAAAATATGCATCAAGTCGGGTCATAAAAACTGTCAGGATTCCAGATTTGGCGATTCAACTTTTGACGACTTTTTGGCATATCAAACGTGGTTCAAAAATTATGAACTTTTTCAGAGATAAACTAGACACCATCATCTACAACTTTTATGTTTTCACCCAAGATTAGTTTTGACCATAAAGGATCGAAAAACGCACAACAAGTTCGACTACGTAATCTGTCCAGTTTACCGTTAAATCACAGTCCGCTTCCGAGGGTTTTTGAGTATGCAAATGTTAACGAAAATGCGTGAAATTTTATGGACATGATGTTTAGACAGTTAGCTACAACTTTTGTTTTTACATAAAAGTTTAGTTTTGAAGGATTCAATTAGAAAAACGCCAAGGAACTCGAACACAAAAATCTGTCAGTTTTCTTCGGTTTTGAAAACAACTCAGAAAATACCAGACGCGTTTTCGGGGGTCAAATGTTGATGAAAACTCTTGAAATTTTGACACAATCTAGATTATAAACTTAGGAACAAAGTTCATTTTTTGGCCATTCTGTTTTAAACACTCGAAAGGGGCGAACTCATGAGGTTTCCGAAACTGCGCGGATTGGGGTTTTTAAGTTCCGATTTTTACGTTTTTGTTTAGATCCATTGATTTGTTCGATTTTAGTCACCCAAAATTGAAACGCAAGGAACCAACTTACAGTATTAGAGTTTAGGATCGTCACAGGGCTCTCTCGGGTTGTCTACGGTCGCGACGAGCGGGTATCTTCCACCGATCTCCTTCTTCTTCGCCCCCGAAGTGAACTCGTAGGAACGTTTCGATGTTAGATTCGAAATTGTTGTATTATAGATGAATATTAAAGCTGTAATACACCTTACCAATGATCTAAGGACTGTGATCCTTGATCTATACGTCTCTACGGTCGTCGTTGATTGCCGGAAACCCGTCGGAAGGTCGCCGGAGAGTCGTCGGGTAGGTGTTTGGCTTTTGGGGAGTTTTGGGGGTGAAAAGGATTTGTTGATGACTGATTATGGGTGGAGGAGGCTGCCCTAATTCGTCCAAAAGCTTTCCCTTCCGTCCAAATTCGCTTACCATAGTCGGGAGGCGAAATTTTTGGCAAGAATCGCTGAAATCGCGCAATAGGATCGCATACTGTTACTTGGCGCGGTCGTGGCGCGGTCTCTGGCTATAGACCGCGCTGACCCAAGCTGGGCCGCGGTCTGGGCCGGCCCGTGCTAGCCCTTTGGGCCTTTTCTTTTCCTCTTCTCTTTTGGGCACTTGTCATTCTCTTTTGGGTCTTTCTCCTTCTATTTTCTTGGGCTTATTCCTTGGGCTATCTCTTGGACTTTAAATCCTATTTTAAATTCATTTGGGATCTCAAATTAATTTCGGGTTCGAAATATTAAGTCCATTAGTATTTGGTTCCTGTGCATTAATTTAATTTAATTAAATTACCTTCGTCTTCACGGGTTCTTGTAAATTAAATTCCCTTTTAACATTTGAATTAAATTCCCCCTTCTCTTTTCATCTTCATTTTAATTATTTATTTATTTATTATTTTTTTATTTATTTATTATTATTATTATTTTTTATTTGTGTATGTATTTATTTATTTATTTATGGGATAAAATTCTCGGGTGTTACAGTCTACCCCCTTAAGAATCAACTTCGTCCCTGAAGTTACGCACTCACTTTAACTTTTGATTCAATTTAATGTTGGGCCTTTTTCATCTACTACCTTTAAGGATAAACGTCTTCCACAAGAAATTAATTCCATTCATTTGAACGTGAATTAAATTTCTCGGGTGTTACACCCTGATGTGCCTTGGATTACCTAGTGAGCTACCGTCCACATGAATGATATGATTAGTAGGGTGATGATATTGCTTACTTAAATTCAATAGGATCAAAATGAATAAAGTAAACCGTGAATCATCATTTGCATTAAATTTGGTTGATTTTATCCTTTCTCTGAAAAAAGAATTTAGATCTGTTGCAGCTTATAATTTTAGGATTTTTTGTAGATGCCTTTTGTTTGTGACTTGTGAGGTTTCTGATTTTAAATATTTTGTTGCCATGAGGAAATCATGTGATGAGATGCTTTCCGTGGATTTGAATTGTACACATTTTCTTTGACTATTGATTTTATATTTTCTTGAATTTTTAAAGAATTTTTAAATATTTTCTTGAATTTTATTGATTTTTTCTTCAGTAAATAAAATCAACTTATTATATATGGTTTACACACCTAAACGCTCTTCTCATGCATCCACTACATATCATTTACAATTCCACTTTACAAATCAATTATGAAATCCATTCGTCTTTGTAGTAGGATGTTGTGTGTTATATTGAAACGCATAATAGTTGAGAAATATTGAATATCTCTACACAAGACACTATCTAATGTCAGTGTGTGGTTTTAATGCATTCTTTCTTGTGCAGCATTTGCAATCGGGTAGGAATGATAGCACTTGCTGGAGTTAATTTGGGATGAATATGGGGCTTGTATTCGTTGATTGGCTATATACTATAAGCGGTCCATATAAAAATGGTTTAATAAAGAGAGGGAGATGTGGGGTCCTCCACTGCCCTCTTTTTCAATTTTCCATTTCTGCAGCATCGTGCACTTTCAGCTTTTCATTAGGTTCGTGTTATATGAGTTTCGCACATGAATTTCACGAAGTTGGATTCTAACTATTCGAAGGATTGCAATTTGCAATTTTGTTTATAATTTTAGCTTATATTCCCTTAACATGCGTTGCTGTTTCTTGCGTGAGTTACTGAACTTTTCACTTCCTTACCATTTTTGTATTTCGATATTATATTGTATGATTTGCGTCAGTAAGAAGTTTGGGCTGTCTGTCTGCTTCATCGAATTGGTGAGCTTTTGGATTCTTTTGCTTTTTTGTTATTTATGTGTAGGGCTTGCCTAAAGCCTGAATAGAGATATGCAGTTTTGCACCTCTTATGGAAATGTCTATGCAGATTGTATTTGGTTATTTGAACGTAAAAAAATATTAGTCTGTTGCGCTTGGAATAGGGCTGCCACGAGGATAGTGGTATAGTTTGTATTGGTTCTAAAGCCTTGCCACTGAAAAAATATATATCCTGTAATTTATCTCAGGACTGCTCTGGCTAGTGAGGATAACTTTTCTATTAATAAGGCTGGAGAAAATTGAAAAATGGCGAGGAAGGGAAGCAAGAATGTTTCCAGAATTCATGGAGGTGTTTCAACTGAAAATAAGTCTGGGGGAGTACAGGGTGGAGGGGGTAACAATTCCAGAAATTCGCATGGACAGTACACCATCCCCATCACAAGCCTCATTTGTCAGGTTTGGGTTTTCTTCTTTAGTGCTTATGAGATGCATGTTTTTCAATTGTTGTTATTGTGCAGGTAACTCACGGAATTTCACCTTTGAAATGCTAATGGTTGCAGCAAGGAGATTGACCCAGGAGACTGTTAAATACTTTATAGAGATTGCAAATGTTTTAGAAGGACCTCACGTAGACTTGAAGGAGCAATCAGTCATGTGGTAATGCATTGGATATTTCCTCGAGATTGGCACCTAACCTTTGAATTAATCTTAATTTTGCTTTTATTTTCATAATATTTATTCCTCTCCGGGCGCGCGCAGCGTAGCGCGTGCCCCGGACGAGTTCTAGTATATATACTTCTCATCATATTTGTCAAAATGATGAAAGCATAGATAATGCAAATGAATTATTTTCAGTGGAATATCTAAACACGATCAATTGTTATGGATTACCGAATCATCATGAAATATAGTTGAATGAGGGTTGCATAGACATTCTTCTTAGACTACTTATATCAATGACCAAATGGGAGGAGACCCAACCTCCATGTCACCATTTCTTTTAAAAAAAAAGATAAAATGAGACATGGTCTCCTCCCCAAGTTCGACCATCCAAGAAATGCAACCTCATGGTCTCTCATTTTTTGGCCAATGGGAATGGGACATTTGTCTCCTTCCCATTGGTCAACTAAAATTTTAATCAAATCCTATTAAAATCATTATATTTTTTATATTTTAAAATAAAAATAAATAAAAAATATACCATATTTTACAATTTTTCATTCTCTACAAATAGAGACCACTCTTGCTATATTTTTGTTAAATACATAATATATCAATTTTGATATATTTAGCCCATTTAAAATTTATATAAAATAAAAATAAATAAAAAATATATTAATATTTTAGATTTTTATTCTTTATAAATAAGATAAATATTTTATATTTTTTATACTTTTTTTTATATATTTCAACAAAATTTAAAATTATATATATTAAAATAATTATATATATAATATATGGTGGTTGGATGGTTGGGTGGTTATTGATAAAGTATGTAAAATTAGGATGGTTGGGTTGGGGTGAATATTGATGAGTTGGAGGAGAGATAAATTAATTAAATAATGAGATGGTTGGATGGTTGAGTGGTTGGGGTGGTCATGGATAAACATAGCCTTATGAATATAGATCCATCAAAAAAATTATGCAATGACAGTAGGTTGATAATAATCAAGATGTGGAACCTTATAAACTAATTTTTCGGAAACAATGAACGTAGAAAATTCTTGCTTGGTGGAATGACTATGAGTTTATCTGATTTAACCAAATTCCCCGTTCGATTTCAGATGAGAAGACTCTCGCTCGAAGTTTATTTTGTTATAATTATAAATAAAAGTCAATGTCAATCTTTAAAAAAAGTTGGACTGTATCTTCCAAAATCAGTTTTTAGCCATTAATAGTAATGGTTACAATATTCCGTATTACTAGAAAGATGTGGCTCAAGTATTAATATAAAATTAAGAATGATTAACTCAAGATACCACAAGAAATATTGCCATTATTGATTATGGAGATGTACAATTAGATATGATATTTCCGGATTGATTTTGGAGACATGCAATCAAATGTGACATTTGTAGATGATGTAATTGTAAACTCTACGGGCGATCCTATAGCCGCAATTTTCTAGAGTACACATATAAATATAAACCGCATCACTTCAAATTAAGACATTTCTAAAGATAGTGCTATACTAGCTCCAACCAATGAGATTTTCAGCAAATTGTAAGGGAATTTTTGATATTATGCTTAATACTTATATTTAAATTTTATTATATTTTAATTTAAATTTTAAATTAAATAAAAATATTATTTTAATAATTATTTTTTTTGATCGGTTAGGTTTGTACAGAACAAACCATAGAAGCTAAAGAAAATGATATAATATGATTTCTTTGTTAGTTTTAAAAATTATTAAATTATATTATCATATACATCCTCTTTCGAATATAAATAAAATTATTATGGTTGGTTGCACGGCTAATCAAATATTTATTCTGCTTCTACAACACAAATAATGTAGTACGGCACAAGGTCGTCTCCATAGGGATTGTGATGTATAATTCTAATGTATTATAACAATTAAAATACAATTTTTTTTTGGGGGGGGGGGGATTTAAATAATCTATGAATCTACTAAAGCGTTAAAAATAAGAAACAAAAGCAAATATATAAATCGGAAAATAAAAGTGGGATTAACTTTGAATTAAAAAGTCTAGTCCTAGGAATCATTTGGGATTGGTACTTAAATTAGATCATCGATTTAGTAAAGATTGAATTCTTACACCATTGATAAATTAGTTATAGTTGACAGGTTCGCTTAGGCAACCAATTTTTTCTTACCGATTAGATAACTAAGGTACGACCGTTGGTTATCCCTAATTGGGAATAATAATCATATGTACGACCGTAGAATTTAATTTCCCAATTCCATTATAAACGAGAAAAACCCAATTCGAATAATTTACACATATTAATGTAGATTATGCAATTTCTTGGGAAGAAACTAAACAACTCAATTGTCACCTATTCAAATAGAAATACAATTACGAGTATCCTATTCGAATTGACAACCAATCATCAAGCCAAATAAAATATCGGTACCAAAATATTCATCCAACTCAACTATTGCAACAACAAACATAGAAATTGCACAAATATCAACCGTATAGAAATCCACGATGTATATGAACAATCTCCCAAAATTCAAGTACCAAATCCAATCAAAACCTAGAACTTGAAAGGTGAATCTACTCCATAGTTGAATGGATTGAGTTGATCTTTTGGTTGTTCCCTGGTGCCCTTTCGCCTCTTGCCTCTGTTCCCAATTTTCAATTCTCCAATTTCAATCCCCATTTCTGGACGTCTCCCTTCATGTTTTATTGCTTTTTAACTCCTGAGTGAATTCAATGGATCAAACTTAATTCTTGACTGCTCATTCCTGTACAGCCGTTACTCTAATTCCTTAGCATAGAGTTTTCTTCTTTGTCCATATCTGATGATAAATGGGCCCAAGTCATTAGGGATTGAATATAACTAGATTCTTCAATAATAGTTATGACCATGACTAAGGCCATCCTCGGTTGCTGCCAATTTTTGTATCAAATAGCCAATTTTCACTTGTTTTCTTTCCATCATCCCGAAGGCTACAAAATAACCAAAATATGCACAAATAAGTCTGTTATCACACAAAAATAATATTATTCCATATTTTATATAAATTTTAAGGATGTTATTGTAGTGCCCGGTTATTGAATAATTAGTGGGGTTGGTTATTGTATTTTGAATTACCAGTTTTCTGTAAAATGTGCATGCATCTTTACAATGTACATTTAGTCCTATAAATAGGCAGTATATTGGAATTAAAGGATCATCAAAAGATCAATAAAACTATCGTATTTCATTTTTCTTTCTCAGTTAGTCTTAGTTTAATTTATTGTTCATCATGTATTTCAATTATAATGGCTACCAGCAACAGGCATATGGATATAATCCATATTATATGTACAATAGTTATGTCCAGGCCATCGGATTACCCACCGGTCATAATGGACCAAACTATTGTTGTTATCAAGGAAATATATTTCCGACGATAACAAATTACGACCACAGTGGGAGTCGAAAGACAAACCCACGAGACTTTCTGTTAAAAGGCAAGTTGGAGTTCCATCTGGAGAAAGATGATGAAGAGGAACATGTTAAGCAATCGGTCACTGAAATTGACCAAAGGATACAGAAGTTCCGTGATGAATCAATGCACAGTATCGCTACTGCCCTTGTTCAGGCCTTTTCATTTGGGACAGAGCACTACCCCGATACACAAGAAACCATCCAGTGGAGCAAACGCCAAATTTACTGGCACTCCCTTCGCCTGAGGGGGCTCTCAATGATTTGCCCGAGGGACTGATAGAAGTGCAAGCACTTCTGTAGCCCGTGGGCTTCACACAACTTATGGACATGAATCAGATATAGTTTTTGAAGAATTACCAATTTCTCTATGGGAGGATGAAATGGCCTCGTCAGAAGAGGAGGATGATGATCAATCTTTGTTTGATGTAAATTCTTCAAACAAAGAAGACGATGTCAATCGGCAAGGTGATATAATTTTTCCAAGGGAAAGCAGCAGCAATGCATATCTCAATATTATGGTACATATGGTTGATATCGTATCATGCCTATATCTATTTTAGTAAAGTAATATATATCTTAATTATATATATACGTATTATAGATGATGTTATTTTTAGGTTTGTTTATATATATATAATCTCTTATATATATGTATTTTTGATATAGTTCAATAGGTTTTTACCAAAGTTTCTAATTGCCGACATTACACCACGAAGCCCACCATCACACCACTGGTACGGGCATCAACATCTTTCTGGCATTGATTCAACGACATGTCTCCAACCAAAGTGCATCAACATCTCTTCCATTCCACACCAGAATCAAATTCATACATACAAGCATCTTCACCAGTGGATTTCTAATGCATCTCGGAGCTTGACATGGAGTAATTTATATTATAGTTATTAAATTTTTATTGGTCTCTTTCCTACGTCATCTACCAACAAAAATTGGGGGCTATTGTTATCACACAAAAATAATATTATTCCATATTTTAGATAAATTTTAAGGTTTTTATTGTAGTGGCCGGTTATTGAATAATTAGTGGAGTTGGTTATTGTATTTTGAATTAGCAGTTTTCTGTGAAATGTGTACGCATCTTTAGAATGTACATTTAGTCCTATAAATAGGTTGTGTATTGGAATTAAAGGGTCATCAAAAGATCAATAAAACTATCGTATTTTATTTTTCTTTCTCAGTTTTTAGTCTTAGTTTAATTTACTGTTCATCATGTATTTCAATTACAATAGCTACCAGCAACCGGCATATGGATACAATCCATATTATATGTACAATAGTTATGGCCAGGCCATCAAAATACCCACCGGCGTAATGGAACAAACTATTGTTGTTATCAAGTATATACATTTCCGGCGATAACAAAGTCATATTAACATTTAATCAACCCAAACCACTTAAAATATTAACAAATTATATGAACTAAATTCCTCCTATCACATTACGAATTACACATTTTTCAATACTCAAAATACAATTCGTTATTACTTTATATAATATAAATATATATTATATAGAATATATAATTATGCCCGTCGAGTCCCGACGGGTTACTTGCTAATTTAAATTTAAAAATAGAAACCACACTTTACCACAATAACATTTGCTTTTTCCATTGGTCTAGAAAGAGGACACCTCATAATGTATTTCACGATTGCACTTGTAATCTCAACAATATTTCAAGATTTCAAGGTAATCTCAACAATATTTCACAATTGCTAGGCAATCTCAAGAATATTTTGAACACCTGTAAAAAGGCTCCGGAGTGTATCTGTGTATGAGTCCGCTACATTGCATCTGTGTAGAGATTGCATCTGTGTATGAGTCCGTCTGTGTATGAGTCCGCTACATAGCGGACTCATACACAGATGCAATCTCTACACAGAAGCAATGTAGCGGACTCATACACAGATACACTCCGGAGCCTTTTTACAGGTATTCATCACATAGGACCTGTCAATTGGTATCAGAGCGGGGACTCTAAGGTTCATTGAGCTTGATCTGAAAGATGAGCAAGAAAGAGAAGCTCCGGAATCAAAGTTCTCATATTACTCACAGTGGTGATGTCGACATGGGAACAACCGAGATACAACAGAGCAAATATAAAGATTTCGTTAACACACTTTCAAAGAGTGAAACGGAATTGGAAAAGCTTGTTGCTGCCTTTGAGGAGCTGAAGGAAAAAATTCAAGTCAGTTGTAAACGAGAAAAAGAAGTTGTGGGAACAACTTGCGGACATCAGGATTTCATATGATCAAGTGTTTAAAGAGAAAGAAGTACTTCAAGAGGAAAATCGGGCATACAATGATATTATTAAAGATATTATGAAAGAAAGAATTGAATTGATCAAGGATGGAGAGCATTTGATCAAGGAGAAGGAGGAGTCAATTGAAGAGAAAGAAGTATTTAAGAAATACTCTCAAGATCTTTAGGAGAAGGTTCATACTTTGGAAAGAATGTTGAAAAGAAATGAGAGGCTCGATGAAGTGTTGTTAATATGAAAGTCTTACAAAGATCAAAATGGAATTATATATCAGTTTTCGACCACTCCATTAAAGACTAAATTTGTGAGCGGAGGATTTCTTGAAAAAAAATCAACCCCATGAGAAATCAAAAGGTGTTTGGAGCAAAGGTTGTTGAAGTGGTTAAGAAGGATGTTAAAACAACTTGTCCACAATCAGTCAGAAAGATCTACAAGAAGAGACATATGTCGATGTTTCAACAACATAAAGACTGTGCTTATTGCAAGTCACTGGACAAAATGTCGATACACGCAAGCTGCTTGTGAAGGATATCCTATGTGGTAAACCAGTTGTGTGGCCGACAGAGACACTATGGAAGCATATTAAGTTCAGAAGAGTATGAGTTCCAAAGAAGTTACAATACAATTGTTTACTGAACAGTAGAATTGATGATGTGCAACACATGACGTCTAAACGACTGGCAGACAACCTCACAAAGTCCCTTGATAGAGAGAAGATTGAGGAGATGAAATAACTCTTTACCCACTAAAGGATTTAAGAAGATATTGATTCGTCTACCGTTTATTATTTTTATTTGGAAGGCATCAATCACAAGGGGGAGAAATCAACAAGCAAGGAGGAGTACGAAATGATGAGTTTGAATTGGTTTGAAGTTTTGCTTGGAAACTATTGAAGAACAGGAAGCTTGTGCATTAGAGAAAGGGGGAGAAACACTGATGCATGTTCCTACTGATATTTCATGTTGTGCTAACTATTGTGGAACAACCAGAAAAAGGGCAAAAAAGTTTGTTGAATGATCATACCAAAAAGGGGGAGAAATGATGATGCCATGCTTATTTGAAGTAATCTATTGACCGTGAACATCATGATTTTATTTTGGTCGATCATCTCCATAATGGGAGATAGATTGTGAGATCCAGATTTGGATAAAATTGTGAAGATAATCGAGGTTGTGATGATGTTGTCAACATGGCTTAAAAACAAGAGAGTATCTGGAGCTAAATGACAAAATGAATAGTTGATGTGGGAAATTTTATAATGGATTTTGCAAAGAATTATTTTGTGCTGGAAGTTGTGCAGTTGTGCAGTTATTCCTTGTGTGTGGGATGTGGACACAACTGTTCTGCTACCAGACCCCAGCGGCAAAAAAGACAAAAGTTGTTAAGGCTACAGCTGTATGGGCCATTCCCCAGCCCATGGGCCTATGTTCTCGAATGTTATGCATTTTAAGGGTATTGTATCATTATTGGAGGCTGAGAATACATTGTATTGAGTGAGAAAACCTAGAGAGAAAAGAGGGCCTGCAGGGTTTTTCTTGGAAAAGAAGACACCATGTTCTTGAGGCAAATCTCTGTCAAGTTGTTGTGCTAATTGGGTGATGACTTGTTATCATTCTTGATGTTTTTAGTTTTGAGCAACATTTTTTAGAGAAAACATTTTACCAAAACAGGGTTGCTTGAAGGTGAAGAAGAAAATCATGTTTTTGATGCAAATCTCTATCAAGCTACTATGCTCATTGGGTGGTAAAAAATTCTTGTTCTTGATAGAGTTTGCTATTAGTTTTAGCTAGTATTTTATTACATTGCAAGTTTTATCTTTTAGAAATGCTTAGAGCTATTGTAAATGGGTTTGCGAGTTCTTGAGCTTATTTGGGGAGTAGCTATCACAACGATAGTAGCTTGCTTAACCTAGCATTAGGATTGGAGGTTTATTTCAGCAGGTAGTTTGACTGGTGAGACACATTATTATGTTCCTATCTAGATTTGAGTATAGGAGAATGGAGTCCTATTGTGGAATGGTTGAGGGTTTCTATTGTACACAGAGCGTGAATATGTGAGCCTTGGTTGATAGTGAAATACGTGTGGATTGGGATCCCCAAGATGTAGGACGGATTATCCGAACTGGGTAAACAAATGATTGTGTTGTTTGTTTATTCTGCATTTCAGTTTCTGCCTTGCTATTAAAATTTACTTGTGTACGAGTTGTGGGCACAACGTGTATTTACAGGTGTTCATCACACGGGACCTGTCAATTATAATAAAAATCATTTTATATAGGTTTTAAAAATTAAATATTAGGAACATGATAGAGAATACAATTTGTTTTCATATATATCTTTTTAAAAATTAGGAAAAGAGTTTTTCAGAATTTACTATATAAATACCTTTATTTTATATAAATAGATATGACATAGAATTCGTCATAGAATTTTCGAAGAAGTGAGGTGGTTTTTTATATCTATTGATATATATGTATGTATAATTACGTAGTACACAAATAAATGGCTTAAATGGGATGAAAGTAGCTACCTATATGACAAGTTAATTTAATTCTTGTTTATCATCCTATAAGAACTCCAAAGTTAATCGTCCTTGCCTTGGAGTAGTTCTAGGATCGATGATCTTCGATGCTAGGAAGTCTACCAAGATGTGCGTGAGTAAAGACAAAGCGCATTGAAAAGTGCTCACTGGTTTGTTCAGTCTTCACTTCCGAGTTTGACAATGTATACAATAATAATTTGTTTTTCTGCTTTGCCGAAAATGAAGTTTCAAATTACTGATTTGACCCAAAAATAAAATGAAGTCACGCAATATGAATTATATATGCCAAAAAAAAATTTATAATTTATTATATATAGGTGGAAATTATTATGCATACTCAACATATATTATTCAAAGGACAGATACACTGCTTGAAATGATCAAGTGGAGGAAATGTAAAACATTGGAAAAGTAGAGATGAAGACAGACAGACTCTAATTTTGGGTTTTTATATTTCACAAATATTGACACTCAGAGTGTGGATGAAAGGGTGTGTGGAAACCTAAATGAAACAGAGAAGGGATAGAGCATGAATGGGAAATGGAACCATCAAACCCTAACACATTGAAAGGCAATAAAATCGACTACTTAGCCAAGTCGTGGTCCCTGAGTTTGTGAACATTTCCCTTTTATAAAATGATTGTTCCCTTAATTGTGCCTAGAAAATAAAGAAAAATAAAAACATAGAAGTATTTGAAACCATTAATTAATACTCCCTCCGTCCCGTCTGAAGCGTCTCAAAACTTTTGGGCACGGTATGTTAGTGTTTAAAGTAAGGGTAAATTAGGAATTAATGTGATATAATTGTAAGGGGTTTGAATATTTTATTATTTATTTATGATTGATGTGATGGTTGTGAGTTTGAATTTATTAATGGTAATGGATTTAAAATTATAATGTATTTATTTATTGATATGATGTGATGGGTAGGTTGATAATTAAATATTTAATTATTTCCCAAAGAGGAAATGAGACAAAGTGTTGGGACGGACGAAAAAGAAAAGTGAGACACTTCAAATGGTACAGGGAGTAATACAGCAAGTTGGTAGGCAATAAAAGCATATCTAATAGAAAAATGCCACGTGCTTGCCGCACCAACTACCCTGTTTTTGAAGAATTTTCATTTTAATTATATCACGTGGACTGTTTGCTGGAGACTCTCCTGTGCCCTATTAATCATCATTGTACTTTTATGTGGTCTGAAGAACGACACGTTGATCTATCTTGATTGGATTTAAATCGAATGACAATGTTCCCTCAATAATTGGACAGATTGGTACAAGGTCTTTAGGCATGCCCATGATGACGAAATGCATCATAATTTGTCCGGAAAAAAGGGTTAAAAATGCTCATTTTATTTTCAAAAAATTGAAATCCATTCTTTTTTTAATTTTATTATCGAATTAATCCGTTATAAATACTAACTATGTCTGCATCAGTACATTGTTCATTAATTATGCCATAATTGCTGGCGTGCCAAGGGTTTAAATTTTAATGAGACACGTGGGCATAATATTAGTCATTTTTCTTTTATCTTTTGTCAATTCAGTCCTGAACTTTTATTTTGTTCCATTTAGTCATCAATCCAAATCAGTCATTTTATATTAATTGGACTCCAACCTTTCAATTTATTGCCCTTCAGCCTCAAATCCTTAAATTTTTATTATTATTAGTCAATTTTTCAAATAAATACCCAACATTCTTCCGTAAATAAAATTAAATACCAAACCTCATACATCGGTTTGACTGTCTTATTTCTGGGTCTTTGGGGCTCCAGGATTTATGAACTCTCTCCAACCACCCGACTGCAATCGATGTTCATCGATTATGGTTTCCTTTAGCAACAACCATCACAATCTTTTTTTTCTACCTTAAGACGTAGCAATGTTTGGGTAAATGATTTAATTTTAATTTTTGTAAGGATACTTCAGGCTATATTTCAATTTTTTAATAAAATATTAATAATATTTTAAAATTTTCAATAATATTTTTAATATTTTATTCCAATAAAGTAATATTAAAAATATTATTCAAATATTTAAACTAGCTTGAATTCTATTGTCTAGGCTTCCGGTATCCACTTTTTTCCAAAATATAAAATTAAATTATTTACCCAAACATTGCTACGCCCTAAGGTAGGAAACAAAATAGGATTGTGATGATTGTTGCTAACGGATAGAACCGATGAACCATCGGTTGCGGTCGGGTGGTTAGAGGGAGTTCGTAAAATCCTGGAGCTCGGAAGACCCGTAACAAGGCAGTCAAACCGATGTATGAGGTTTGGTATTTGATTTTATTTACGGAAGTATGTTGGGCATTTATTTAAAAAATTGATTAATAATAATAAAAGTTTAAGGATTTGGGGCAGAAAGGAAATAATTTTAAAGGTTGGAGTTCAATTAAAATAAAAATTACTGATTTGGGTACAGGATTAAATGGAACAAAATAAAAGTTCAAGACTGAATTGGCAAAAGATAAAAGAAAAATGACTAATATTATGCCCACGTGTTTGATTAAAATTTAAACCATTGTCACGTCAGCAATTAGAGCATAATTAGTGAACAATGGTGTAATACCCGTGAAATTTTTCACCTAAAATTTCATGGTATAAATAAACAATTTTATACCATGAACTATTTTAGAGCATAATTAGAGCATAATTAGTGAACAATGGTATAAATAAACAATTTTACAGTTGTGAAGCACCATGTAAAATTTCATTGGTTTTCGTCTAGATTTGAACCTCCGAATTCGAACCGAACTATTCTGCGTTTTCTTCAAACTTATAATTGTGTTTAGACTTTGAACTTGACCCAATTTTTCATAACTGATCCGACTGGATTTAGACTTTGATTTCTAAATGAAAGTTGTAGATAATTGTGTTAAGATTGTGCCTGTAAAAGTTCGGAGCTTTTGAAGTTCATTTGATATATTGAAAAACCAATTTCCTAAACTGTGACAAGTCTGAATTCGGATAGAATATGATTTCGCGAAAGATCTTTGAGTTCGACTTTCTTCCTCACTTCTTTTTGAAAAACTTAAAACACGAAACTTGTTCGTTCCAGTGTTTTTGAGCTACTATAGAAGTTTAAGATTTATCTACCTTGAAATGAGTTTTTAAACGAGAATGGCGCGAACAGCGACTATTTGAAACCTATATTTTGAGGAAATTGCGAAACTTTAGAAATTGATCTTTTCTAAACGTAAAAACGAAACCTCTTTTGAAAAATAAAACACACCTTTTAAAAATCCCATTACGACTAGATTGAGCTTGTATGTAGGGGGTGAGTGCTCTGTAGGGTGCTCCCCTAACTTTTCGCTTCGTGCCTAAACGGACGAGAGTGACTGTTATGGGAAATTATGCCAAAACGGCGAGATATATAGGGCCTACACCCTAGGGAGTATCCGTATGGGTTTCCCGAGGCTCCGGAGTGGTATTGGGTATGACGGATTTGGCTGTGGCCAACGGTTACTTGAAATATGGTTGAGATTGCGATGCAATCGAGAAATACTTGTTGAGATTGTGCTGCAATCGAGAAATACCTGTTGAGATTGCTGCAATCGAGAAATACTTGAGATACTTGATCTTGAAGTATGGGGGAATTTAAAAGACTCGAAATTTATTTCTTTTTATTTAATTTATCTTTTAAATTATTTTCTATAATTATTTTACCTTGCCAGCTATATCTATTGATCCTATGGAACCCATGTCCTTTAAATTATGCAATTTAATTATTATTAGTTGAATGATTTTAAACTGTGAAATGTATGCACACTTGCTAGAGGTAACATGTTTTCTTTGAATTAATTAAAGGCTTTAAAACCCCATTATTGTAGGCTATGGATTAAATTACTTAGTATTTTTATACTAACAACCGTTGTATTTTTTCTTTTCTTTCAGAATACGAAGAATAGGCATGAGCATAATCATGCATGGGAATTTTTGGGGAAATATTATTTATTTCTTTTTCGCTTATACACATGACTTGCATACGGGCCTGTTTAACCCGTGTTTTGGCCATGTTGGCCCAGTTACATTCTTTTACATTTCCACTGCTGGAAAAAATGCCAAAATGGTGCCGTAACTTTGTCAATTTTCCAATTTGGTGCCATAAGTTTGAAGTTTTCTAATTTGATGCCGTAACTTTGCTAATGTTCTCCAAAATGGTCCCATCAGGCCTTAATAACTCATATTTGCTGGCGTGGCACGTGATTAGTGTAAATAATTAATTTAAGTGTACCATGTAGGTATCACGTAGGCATAAATTGATTTTGACCTACACATTTGGACACTTTCTAACCCTATTTCTAATTTAATGGTCCCCTTCCAACTCTGCAAGTACGCATGAAATGTGTTTGAAAGTATCCATATGTGTGGGTTAAACTCAGTCAATGCCTAAGTGACACCTACATGATATAATTAAATTATTATTTACACTAATCTCATACCACATAAGTAATAGTGGGTGATTAAGGCATGATGGGACCATTTTGGAAAACATTAACAAAGTTATGGCACCAAATTAGAAAACTCCAAACTTATGGCACCAAATTGGAAAATTGGCAAAGTTACGGCACTATTTTGGCATTTTTTCCTTTCCACTGCTAGTTAGATAAATATTGTATGTGACCTACTCTGATATTTTTAAATTATATTATCCATATGGGCTATTTAAATGTTTTAAATTCTGAAAAACCATAGCCTTGCATCTCTCTAGCAAGCTCGAAGAAGTCGTGTCTTGCTAGGGAGGTGTGGCAGTGACATCTCGGCCTGGGTTATCAAAACCGGGGTATTACAAATGGACAGACTAATCCGGATAGAATTAGCATTTGTGGGGGACTAATTCGATGATAAAAGTAAAAAAGGACGGATTCGGATTTTTTGAAAAGAAAATGGGCATTTTCAACCTTTTTTCCCCTTAATTTGTGCCCTTTCTTGGAAATACTGGTTAGACTCCAATGAGAAGTTTATATCATTATATGTGATGTATCCTTACAAGCCAATATGTGATGTTGCTTCTTAAAAGGAGTTAAACATGCTTCAGATGTTCCCTTCAACATGATTTCAGTGCCCATGATTGATACGAATACTTTTTTTAAATTATTATTTAAATAACCGGGTAACCTCAATCTTTATTGGACTGAAGACTAATTCAATAAGAATTTGGTGGGCATCGAAAAATTCTCTCTTAAAGCAGGATTCTACATACACGAAGACTAAAATATGAGACATTTACTTAAAAAAGAAGTGGATCAGGCTTGAAGAATACAGATTTGCAGTCTCATTGCATAACAATGTTTATTCAAAATGATAACTTTTACTACACAAAACAGCACATGACCATAAACGCCGTGTCCACGTACATGAAAAATACATAAAACCGATACCCATCATTATTAAGACATAAGACAAAACAAGATATGAAAGTATTGAGTAAAACAAACAATTAAGCAAACGGGTGGTCCTGAATATCATCTAAACTTTTCAGACAGTCGAGTGAAACATCACTGTACTCTACGTAAATGTTATACTCTATAACGCCACTATCAGCTCCTTTCGCCACAGTGTTGGAGATTGTGTAGCCGCGCGCATTAAATAGCTTCCCGGTGCCACCTACGATGGGGAGGGTTCGGTTGAAGACTTGCGACATTGGGTTCCGCCCGAGGAGGATGAGGCTACTTCCGTTGAATCGTCCCCTTGTGAAGTAGAAATTCAAGTTCAACGACGCTACAGTTTCCCCCATGTCCGTGAACACAACCTCACCTTGCAAACGACCGACTGTGGTAGAGTTGTACTCTATTCCAGCGGTCAGCTTGTTGTCCATGACCACGATCTCACCAAAGAGGCTGTTGGTGAAATTGGTCCATGGGCTGCGGGCAATTGTCCAAACGGTGGAGTCGGGGTTATTAGCAAACCTGTCGTGGTCATATACGCGAAATTTGGCGAACCTGCAGTAACAAGTTAGTTATAAACCAATGAAGTTAAAAACAATGCAATTTTAGATATTACTACAAGAATTGAATTAACTTTGTTTAGGTATGGGGAATATACTTCTTTTGGCCCTCACAGTAGCTGAGAGGAGAAATGTCGGCAGCAAAGCACAAGCCGACGAAGAGCAAAGTGAACACACTTATGATGGTAATAATAGACTTCTTATCCATCCTGTTTGGATCTATTGAAATTCTTTCTATCTGTTGTTTTCTGGATGGAAAATGTCTGCGTCTGATGTTGGATTGTGGTATATGTCGATCAGCTATATATAGGCCCAATATTTAGGCGAAATTATTGGGTAAGGACGATAAAAAAAAGAAATGATTGTTCATGGATCGAGGTGTATTTGGTTTTGATTAGAGGTGTCAAAACGGGCTGGCGGGGCGACATGAGTCAAACCTACTTCACCTCACCATTAAGCAGGTTTAGACGGGCTGACCCACAATGGTGACAGGATGGAATTTCTTCAGCCCAGCCCAACCCACCTGCGGATTGCGGGCCAGGCAGGCTAGCCCTGCAGTTTTTTTAATTAATTAATAAATTTAATTTTTTAATAATTTAATATTTTTATTTATATTAAATTAAATATATTATCTTATTTTCAAATTAAAAATATCTTTAAAACATATAAAAAATGATTTAATTTAATTTTGTAATGTGGTATTTTTAAAAATGACATCAAATCTATATCTATCTATATCTATATCTATATCTATCTATCTATCTATCTATTACTTCCTCCGAATTCAAATGTTTCTTACATATCCACTTTTCACGCAATCCAATGCACATTTTAAACCATTAATAACTCAAGTTCGGTACAAGTAAAAATTCTAAAAGTTCGATATTTAAAAACTACTCGACGAGACGAATCTAACAAGATCTCACTTGATTATATTTTAACTTGTATAACTATGAAAAAATTTTAAGTAAAAATCTGTGGGTGAATAGTAACACATTACTCTTTATCAAGAACATATGAAAACAGAGGTAGTATAATATAAAAACTCTTGCCCTTATAAATAGTTTTTTCCTCATGAATAGTGTTGGGCTCTTAGGAATAGTGATGAGCCCTTATAAAAAATAATATCAAATATTATGATTTATAGGTTGCTGTTATATTTATTATGTAAATATAATTTAAATACTAACAAATACTTTACGAATTAAAATTGTATTTAATATGATAAAAAACTTTAATAAATACTTTATAGATTTATATTATATTCATCAAATTCAATGGAAAACAAATACTGAGTATTTGTATTAGTTAGATTAACTAAATTAGATAAATTGCAATATAAAAATAAAATGATCAAACTATGGTAGCACATCCCACAAAATCATATCATTATGCAATTTGTGGCGATGGTACATTAAATAATATTTTTTCAAGTCATTTCTAATTTTCAATTTATTAATTCATTCATTCACAAAAGCATTTTCTTATATTTTTCTAATTTAATTTGAAAATACTACATATTTTTGAAATATCTAATCCCTCAATGACTTAGGGTGAATTAATTCCCGTAATCAATTACTGGTTGCAACAATGATTTCATGTATTTCATTTGTCTGTGTATCGCAATAGAGACATGAATAGAAAATCTTTTATTATAATATAAAAATTCTTGCCCTTATGAATAGTGTTTTCCTTATGAATAATGATGGGGTGTTAGGAATAGTGATGGTCCCTTATAAACAATAATACCAAATATTCTGATTTATGGGTTGATGTTATATTTATTATTTAAATATAATTTAAATACTAACAAATACTTTAGAAATTGAAATTGTATTTAATATGAGGGAGATATATTCTTGTAGTATATTGCGTCTATCACTTCTTTCCACATTGTTTGCTCCATCGCAAAGCGCCATTTCCACTTCATTAACAAAGCTGAATTGAATTCCCGAGTGTTCCAAATGCCCAGCCCCCCAAACTCTTTAATTACGACATATCTTTTCCCACCCAATGGTGTGCAACCGTCTCTCCCCGTCCCATTCATTCCAAAAGAAACGCCTCTTTAATTGAATCCAAACGGTCCGCTACCGTTTTAGGTACCTTAAAAATTGATAAGTAATAAGTTGGAAGGCTATGCATTACCGATTTTATAAGACATAATCTTCCCGCTTGAGATAGCATCCTTCCCTTCCATCCCGCCAACCTCTTTTCAATTTTTTTCCAAAATAGGCTGCCATATGGACGAACTGTTGATCAGCCCCCCGATTGGAATCCCCAGGCATTTCAACGGCCAACTCCCTATTCCACATCCCAATAATGGGTTTTAAAATTTTAATTAGATTTAATTAAATAAAAATTTTCTTCTTACTCATGCGCATAAAATATAAGTTGAAAGAAATAATAAGAAGAATTTAAAGGCACAATTTTAACGGCACATATTTAATTTAAAGAGGCGCACAAATACTATACACATGAATTTAATTTGTTTTAAAGACGTAGACCGAAGTTTTAAAGGCATGCATATAATTTAATAGTATGAAGATTGCATATAAAAATATTTAATCTCATTAAACTAGAAAGAGGATGCCACGGTTTCAGTTTCGAGTTTCTCAAGTAATCAGTATCAAGTTTAGATTGCCGAAGCAATATCCGCCATACACAGACACATTCCGGAGCCTTGGGTAACCCATACGGATACACCCAAGAGTGCAGGCCCCAAAATCAGTTGTCGTCTTGGCACACAAACATGATGGATTCAAGGTGTAATGCTTAACCAACCCATCTCAAAATCGTAAGTGGCAAACCAAACTCAATTTAGTCTATCAAGTAGTTATAACGGACACGGGGATTCCAGGTGCAATGCTTAACCAACATATCTAAATGTCGAGTACATGATGGATTCAAGGTGCAAAGCTTAACCAACCCATCTAAATGTCGAGTACATGATGGATTCAATGTACAAAGCTAACCAATCCACCTATATGTCACTTATATAATCACAATGTCGCAGTTTGCATCTTTTTACTTTCAAAATTCATTTTTAAGGCGAACAATATGAAATTTAAATAGTAGATCCATGACTCATAAACGAACAATTTTCATGTCTTAAGTTTTTCAAAATAATGAAGTCAGTCAAAAATCGAGTTCTTTGCACAAAAGACATGCTGTCAAGATTTCAGAGATGGCAATCTGTCTTTTAAAAAGTATTTGACATAGCTAATGTATTTCAAAAATTATGAAAAATTACGGCTAGATACTAGACACAATTATCTACAGTTTTTGTTTGCATCACCAAGTCCGAATCTGACTGGATCATTTAGGAAAAATGCTCAACAAGTTCGGACATGCAATCTGTCAGTTTTTCGGAAAAGTAATAAAATTACAGAAAATACCAGATCTGATTTGAGGGGTCAAATGACGACCAAAAGTCACGAAATTTTAACAATACTCTTCATGATGTTAGGAACAATTTTAAGTTTGAATTTATTCAGTTTGGACGCTCGAAAAGGGTCTAAAGTTCGGATCTCAGAAAACATGCGAAAAAGGGGTTGGGTGACAGATTTTTACGAGTTTCAGTTCTATCTCTTAAACCAATTGACTAAAACATCCCAAAATCGGTATGGTAATAAGTAACTTAGTCAATATTTTATATACTGATAAAATCGTTGTCTATTTTTCTTTTCAGACTATGGAGAATATGCATGAGCATATGCACGCATTTGGGCTCGAGGATGAAAACTTTATCGTTTAAGTTGCATTTTAATTACACTTTAAATATTCACTGAGTTTTGGCCATGTTGGCCCATACTTTATTTTTCCGCTGCTATTTTCTCTTATTATGCATGGATGTCCTACTATTATTTTAAATTAAACCATTTGGACTTGATTTTAATTATATTTGCGAAATCCTTAGCCTTACCATCTCTCAATTAGTGAGCTTGAATGAAGTCGTGTCTTGCTTGGGAGGTGTGGCGGTAGCATCCCGGCCTGTGTTATCAAAATCGGGGTATTACAAAGTGGTATGGCAGACTGGAATATTTTAAAGCTATTATTTTTAAGATAATATCTTATACCAAAATGGTATCAAAGCCCAATTTTAAAGCCCAAATATTTTTAAGCCCAACTTTTTAAATCCAAATTTTTAATGCCTTAGTTTTATTTATTTATTTATTTATTTGGAGAAAGGATTAGCTTTATTACCACAACACTTAAAAGCTTACATTGAAGCTACAATTGTCTAGGCATACAAAATCCTACATTCCCCAACACAAAAGCAGAAACAACAGAAGCCACAGACAGAAAACACAAATATTCCCAAAAAGTTACACTTATCCAACAATTACCCATGTCCTAAGTCTCCACAGCTGAACACACCACCACCTGTTGTCCCTTCAGAGCCAATACACCACCGAGCTTCCACCAGCGGCACCTCTCCTTGCAAACTGATCAGCAATGGCGTTCTTCTCCCGATATATGTGTTCAATCCTTACTTCCCCACTCCACCGAAGAACTCCAAAATTGGTACCAACCATTTAGATAATCTCCAAGGGAAGCCTTCAGGATTTTTCAACCACCTCACCACATTCAAGGAGTCACACTCGAACACCAATTTAGGGCAATGGAAAAACTTGATCCCTAACAAATGCCAAGCAAACTCGACTAACAACCGCTACCTCTGCTTCAGTGGAATCCACATTCTCGATCTGTTCCGAAAGAGTAAAAATTATCACCCCCTCATCATTTCTAGCTACTCCCCCAATCCCTGCCCGGGTTTCCCAACGATGACCCATCCGTATTCACTTTCCACCAACCCTTCTCAGGACGTTCCCACACAAACCCGCTCCGCGGGTTCTCTCATCCTCCTCACGTATTCTTCCCTCACTCCCTGGAAAATCAAAGTTTAGTTCGGCCATGCTTACCACTTGCCCTCCCATATTCGCTTGCCACCAACTTCCAATTCTCCACCTTATTTCTTCCACCATCCACCTCTTGTCTATTGTTTTCCCTTGAAATACCACAGAGTTCCTCATCTTCCATATCGACCAAACTATCGCCATACTTGTCAACATCCATGCCTCTCGAGAACTTTTCCTAACATTGACACCAAACCACCACTCCAAAATGTGCTTTACTTTAGATGGTAGGGCCCATTGGACCCCAAACCACTCTACGCCTCTGTACCACATATCAGAAACATACTCACAAGAGCAAAACAGATGGTCAATCGTTTCCGGCTCCCGGCCACAACAAAGACAGCTTGCAGTCTCAATGTTTAAACACCCCCTCTTAGCTAACAAATCTCTAACTGGAAGGGCATCATTCATCACCTTCCATCCCAATAGCTTGACCTTAGTTGGACATTTCAGCCACCACAAACGTGTCCAGAACCAATCCTGCTTCCCCTCGGCCAGTCTCCCTTGGCTATTCCAGCAAGCTCGAACATAAAACTCACCAATCCCCTCATAATTCCACCTGACTCTATCATCCAGGAAAAGATTTAGTGGTTTATGTTTCAATAACAAGAGCATTTCATTCCAAACACCTACCTCCCAATCAAACCAAAGCCGCCTCATTTCGATATTCCACACCCACTCCAAACCCTCCCACTCTTCAAAGTCAGTGATCTTCCCTTCTTTATTCATCGAGAGAGCAAAAATTCGTAGGAAAGCATCCCTCAACGACTGTCCCCCATTGATCCACTTGCCCAACCAAAACTTAGTCCCTGGACCATTCCCAACCTGTATAAGAAAACTACTACCCGCCCCTTGCCTTTCCATTAAATCCTAAGCTTTATATATATCTCCCCACACCGTCCTCCCAAGCCTTAGTTCTGGAATTAGAGGATTGGAACTCGCATAGTATTTAGCATTAATGACCCTCTTCCATAAACATTGTTAAGCCCCGAAATGCCATTTCCATTTTAGCAATAGAGCATTATTATAGTCTTGGATTTTCCTAAGATGTAACCCCCCTGCTTCCTTTGTCAAACATCTCATCCCAATTAACAGTACGAATTTTCCTGTGCCCATCCCATTAATTCCACATATATCACCTCCTCAACGATTCTAAACGGTCTGCTACAACTCTTGGCACCTTGAAGATTGATAGGAAGTATACGGGTAAGTTGCTAACCAAAAATTTAATAAACAAACCCTCCCCAATCTCACATCCCATAATAGCAGCCGCTTCCTCCACCAACTCCTGATGACAGTTTATTCCATAAATACAACTCTTTTCAAAATTCATTTTAAGGTCCGTAGCCAAAGAAAATCATCTCAGTAGCCTTTTAATCACCTTTACCTGTTGCATATCACCCTCGCAAAAGAAAACCATGTCATCGGCGTACTATAAATGAGTTATAACCGGACCTCCCCCTATTGAAATGAAACCCCTCAGCAGCCCCCGTCCCACCTCCGTATTCACCATCGTATTTAGAACCTCAACAACCAACACAAATAAATAGGGCGAAAGTGGATCACCTTGACATAAGCCTTTATCCATCCAATCCATTTTTCATCAAAATTCATGGCCTTGCTGAAATGAAATTTTTCTAAACTTATGGTTTGGAATTCTTGTTCAGATGATAAAAACTATTTTTGAAAACCCGTTACTCTAGATTGGGCTAAATCTTCACTTGTGAATTAGAGGGCTGTGCTTTTCGGGGTGCCCTTCTAACTGTGTCACGTATGCCTAAATGGGCGATGGTGATTTTATGATAATGTGCCAAAACGGCGAATGATTTTTTAGGCTTGCACTCTTGGGTGTATTCATATGGGTTACCCAAGGCTCTGGAGTGTGTCTGCGTACGATGGATTTTGCTTCGGCAAATGGACTTGTCATATTGATACTTGAGAAATTGGATACTATGATTGTGGTGTTCTCCTTCCAGTATAACGGGACTTAAAACACTTAATGCAATTTTAATTATTTAAAATATGTATGTGCTTTTAAAATTCATGTCGGTGTTTTTATTTAAACTATGTATGTTCTCAAGTATCAATATCATGAGTTCGTTTGCCTAAGCAAAATCCGCCATACACAAACATACTCCGGAGCCTTGGGTAACCCATACGGATACACCCAATAGTGCAGGCCAAAAATTCATTCGCCGTTTTGGCACAATATCATAAAGTCACCATCGACCGTTTAGGCACGACGTGACACAGTGAGAGGGGCACCCTGCAAAGCACTCACTCTCTAATTCACAAAAATCACCATCGCCCATTTAGGCACGACCTGACACGGTAGAAGGGCACCCCGAGGAGCACTCGCCCTCTAATTTGTAAGTGTAGGTCTAGCTCAACCTAGTGTAATGGGTTTTCATAAATATTTGATAGCGTTTCAAAAGATCTTATCCAATCATTCCATTTATGAAACTCACTTTGCGCAGTTTACGCCTTTCAGCTTTAAAAATCTATTTTAAGGCGAATGATATGAAATTTATACGGTAAATCCACGACACCCTAAAGAAAAACTTTTGTGTTTTATGTTTTTCAAAATAATGTGTGGATCAAAGTCTAAAATTGAGTTCCTTGCACAAAATACATGCTGTCAGGATTTCAGTTTTGACAAATCATCTTTTGATGAATATTTGACATAGCAAATATAGTTCAAAAATTATGAAAATTTACAGACATAAACTAGACAAAATTATCTACAAGTTTTGTTTCTATCACAAAGTGTGTATCTGTCCGGATCTATTAGGAAAACGGTGATCAAGTTTGATTAGGAAAGCTGTCAGTTTTTCGAAAACAACAGAAACCACAAAATATACCAGATCGGATTTGAGGGTCCAAAAATCGACTAAAATTGATGAAATTTTGAGAAAATGTTCTTTAAAGTGTTAGGAACAACTTTGTAGTTTTAAGTTTCTCGGTTTGAACGCTCGAGAAGGGTTTAAAATTTGGATCTCAGAAAATGCGCGAAAAAGGAATTTTTGGACAGATTTTCGTATTTTGCTTAAATCTTACAAATCACTCGACCCAAGGGCTCCAAAATTGTTATGAAAAATATCAACTTACATTAGATGAGTTCTCGAGTCCTAATTTTCGTCAGGATAGTCTCCGGAATCACCGAGCAAGTCCGATTCACTTCGCCTTCTCTTCTTCGGTTCCGATTTGTAGTTACAAGGTAGAAAAACTAAGTGTTAGATTCTAAATTCGATCAAAAGTCATGAAATTGGGATCAAACTTTACCTTACCACTCACCCTACATTTGTGGGGTTCCAAATTTCGTCCAAAACATCGTCTCCTCCTTCGAATCCTCCGTCGAACGGTCCACAATTACTCTTCGGTTTAGATTTTCAGATTTGGAGGTTGAAGGGATGGAGTGGAGCGGCTGGTAGGCTACTTTGGGGCTAGGGTTTCGACCTTAAATCATCCCAGACCTTCCCCAATCGTCGTAAGGCAAGTTTCCATAGTTACGGATTGAAATCAGGAAAAAATCTCGTCGATCGCGCGCCTTGCCAAAAGCTGTTGTGTTGGCCCACCCATGGCGTGATTTTTGGTGATTAGCGCGCGACGAGCATGCGTCCTGGCCTGGGCCGTGCGTTTGGACTGGGCCGTCGGACCTTTTTCTCCTCTCTTTTTGGGTTGTTCTCCTTCCACGTTCTTGGGCTTAATTATCCGGTTACTCTCGGGCTAGAGATTCCTATTTCCAATCTATTTCGAACTCGAATTACTTCGCATTCGAAAACTTGAATTTGTTGACTATTGACTTCTGCGAAATAATTTATTTAATTAAATTATTTCCGACTTCAAGGGACTCTTGGAATTTAAATTCCTTTAATCGTGAATTTTTTTCCATTTCTTTTTGGGCTCAGTCCATGAAATATTTCCGGGCTTCCTTTCCCTCTTTTATTCCATTTCGACTCGTCCAAAGTTGGATTCGAATTTTTAATCTATCGGCATTGAAATCAACAATAATTACTGTAATAAATTATTTTCATCAACTTCTATTTTGGCCTTATTCTGATTGAGAAATTTATTTTGTTCCTTTTTGGACGTTAATAAAAATCTTGTTTATTACAAAAAAATATCTTCAAAACGAGAAGAGCCATAATTTGGAGTGTTAATGTGATGAAAGGAGTCCCCTTTGTCTGATTTGGGGGATTTGAATGGGTCATGGGGCGACCGGGTTGGGTCATTAATTACCTAGTTGCCTTCTAGTTGGGCTTGTTGGTTTTGTGTTGGTTCACGCTCTTAGGCCTAGAATCCTGTATCATTAATGGTTGGGCTCCCTTATTTTCTTAGTGGTCCACTCTTATTTGTGCTGTTGTCAAACAATTTAAATGTCTCTAAGACCCTAACTAATTATCCATTTTCTGTCAACTGATTCACCCGCCATTACTTCATCGATCAAGAGTCAAGACCATGAATACGAGCAAACCATCACCCAAGCATCGAGGAGTCTTCCACAACGGGTTAATCCAAAGCCCACAAAGCCATAAAAGTGGCCCATCAAGATCCCCAATTTTGCTTAATAATCAAAATTAATTAGAGTAATTATGAAATAATTAATTAGGGTGTTGCACAATGTCCTTTTAAAAACCATCACTGGATATGGTTAACTTACTCAAAACTTTTGTATTGATAAATATGGTATGCCTTTTTTTTAACTTTTTTTTTTTTTTACAGATATCAAGCGAATATACCAAGCATGCATATACATCTGGAAAAGATAAATAAGACAAGTCGCATTATTTTTATTAACTTGTAATTTAAATATTATCACAACAAAAAAGTCGCGGGAAAGCGAAAAAATAAAAAAGACGAATATCGTCGCCCGCCGGATTTCGTCGCCTTATTCGTCAACCTGTGCGCCATGAGGCGAACAAGGCGACAAGAATTCATAAAAAATTTTGTAGTGTTTTTTATATACAAATTATTGGCTATAGAATAAAAGATTTTTGGAATATAAATTCTATTGAATAATTATTTTAATCTTGGCTTCATATTTTTGAACTAATGATTTTACATGTGATAATGATTTAGAAGACGGTACACCTGAACTTATCATCTTTAAAGTGTGCTCTAAATTAATCGCATCTTGATAGATAAGTGTAACAGGACATTTCGAAACCTTTGAGTTTTGAATTTTGGGAGTGTTACATTAAAACCTTAGCTCAATAATAAAATTGTAAAACACCCTTGTTTAGAAAAAAAAATTGTCTATTATTCTAATAATTAACACTGTAATTCACTAAATTATATAGAAATTATTTTCTATATTTCCTTAAATTAAGTCTATCTTAAAGTATTTTGAATTTGAGTTAGTTATTATTCATTGAAATTAAGATAATTATATTATTTATTAATCTTTTTAGTTTTATATGATGATTTGCTACTTTTCATATTTAATTTATATAATTTTTTTTGTTTAGTAAGTACTAAATGAATTTTAATTATAAGATTCATATAAAATATGATTAAATTTAACTAAAATTGATTAAATTTTTTAGTTTAATATTATATTATATATTATCAAAAAACATTGTACTATATGGTTTTTTTATTAATATTACGGACATGAAAGAGAATATATAATTTGTTTTCATACATATCTTTTTAAAAATTATGAAAAGATTTTCTTAGAATTTACTCCCTCCGTCCCATTATCTATGTCTCATTTTCCTTTTCTGGTTGTCCCAATACTTTTATCACATTACATTTTAGAAAATAATTAAATATGAATCACTAAACTTAGCTCCATCACATGACATCAATAAATGAATATCATTAATAAATTCAACTCAGAACTATCACATCACACACAAATAAATCAATTAAAAATTCAAACTTATTACCATCACATCACAAAAATTTCTAATTTACCCCCACTTTAAACACTAATCTACTCCTACATTAAACACTAACTATCCCCACATAAAATACCGTGCCCAAAAATTTTGGGACTATAAATGGGACGGAGGGAGTATTATATAAATAGCTTTATTTTATATAAATAGATAAGCATGGAATTTGTCAGAAACATATGGAAATTTCGAAGAAGTGAGGTGTGTTTTGTATCTATTGATTTTTTTTTTTTTTAGGATAAAGGTTATTTTATTGCCATATCAAACACCATCCAGTAGACAGTGTGTTTTGAACATCCGTCCCACTCATCGAGCCAATAAAAATTACAATTACAACAAAAGTTAACGCGACAACGAATCGAATTACTACCCACCAATCAACCGAATACACCCTATTGTAAATGAGTAAGATAACTGGCATTTCCAATCTTGCACTAGCTTATCCCGAATCAATTCTTGCACCTGCATTTTGTCAAGGCGTCAAATGATACACGACAGGAAGAGTGGACTCCTTACCAATTCACATACGGTCCTTGTCGCGGTATTCTCTCAAGCTTCACATGCAACTGATGTCCGCCTCCAGATCATTACTCAATTTTGCTCAGTAACCCATCGAAATCACTGTGTACACCAGATCATTACTCAAGCGCTGTCCACACCTCTCATCCCTATCAATGTTCGACGAGGGTACGCCAACACTCAACTAAATCTCCAGCCACCGATTCGATAAACCCGATCAGCCTTCCCAGATAATAGAAACGAATCCGTAATCCATTGTGCAATCCCATAAACTTAAGCATACACACAATGCCCCTGCACCGAGCTCGAAACCAGTATGTAGAAAGAAAGGATCTTTGTTTGGGTATATTGAAATCTAGGCTAGGATTGAAACATGAAAAGGAATGGTTGAACAGGACTAGGAACCGATCATGCTACTCACATCACAGATTCATTTCATGTTACAAGTAGGGAGACACAGCAGTAAATCCTTCCAAGCACTCTTCACTGCCCTGGGTGATACCAAAGGGCCTTACCAATTTTACCAATCTTACAACAAGCTCTGATTACCTGAAACAACCCCCCGATTTCAACCATCAAGATTCCTCCTGTGATTCTGTAACTATTCAATATCTCCATATTTCCTTCTCTTATTTTTTTAACTTTTTTTTTTCAATCTCTTCCTACTTCTTTTTCTTCTTTTTTTTTTCATATTTTTTCTTTTTTTTTCTTTTTTTCAACAAAATTATCCAAAAATCAAGGGCCTACATATTTTAGGCCGCTCAGCAGCTATACATCTCACTCCAATCTGCAGACCAGACCAAATTTCTATCCCCACCCAATTGACTAAACATTAATCTCACTTACCTCCCATACCGACTCCTGACAACTCCCCACTAATAATATCCATCCGTAAGGCCTCAAATCTAAATAGCAACATGTAAAAGAATTTGTGATCATGAATATCATAGTCGGAACCCAAATCTCCCAGTTGACAAATGGATGGGTTAAATTTTGGCTTCCTATGGGAATTCACAGGGATGGACTACAGAGTGGCCAGGTACACTATATAAAAAGGATCAGATCACTTATGGTTGAAAAAGCAACTGTGGGTCAGAGGGCATGATATGGGATATCCTTAACTATACAACACATTGGAATGAGCTTATGCAGGGGATCGTGGATGATTAATCGTGTACAGGATGCATAATTGAACAATACGTGCGTATTCATCTGGGAGATTCAACTAGGGAATTTAAAACATAGAACTCACCAGATGATTATCCGTTGGCTCCAATTGATCCCTGAATGTTCCCTTCAGATCTGTGTCCTCCAGACAACTAAATCCCCAGCATTTAACTCTGACCTCATTGCCCTTGCTATCACAATGTAGTTCTTCTGGAAGTAGTAATCTGCCTGTGAATAGACTCGGCTCTTCTTAACCCTTAATACCATGTTTTTAATGCCACACCTCGCACAATTCTTCTCCAGCGGCGCCCTTTTTTGCCCATAAGTCAGCCTCTGCGTTGCGTTCCCTAAAGATGTGTTGCACTTGTACATTTTCTGCATGATTAAGGATCGCCAAAATGGGGTCGAATAGATTTTTGAGCCGCCATGGTATTATGTCTGGTTCTCTCAGCCAACCAACAACGTTTTTGGAGTCACTTTCAAAACACAGTTTTGGTAGCGGGAATCCCTGATCTCGAATTATTGCGGAGCAAACCTTATTGATAGCGGTTACTTCTGCCACTGTTGAATCCGTCTACCCAACGTGTTCTGACAAAGTGAAGACCACCTCTCCCTCGTCGTTTCTAATAACCCCCCATACCAGCTGGCCCTGGATTCCCAAAAGAAACACCGTCCGTGTTTATTTTCCACCACCCCTTATTTGGTCGAATCCACACTAAACCGCGTCTGCACTCCTTGTTTTTCACTCTCCTTGCCTGTAACAAACCTTCTGGAAAGTTGGCCATAGGCTCATTCCCAGCTGTGTTATTGAACTTTGCTGCCACCTTCCACCACATGATAACACACCATTTGACCTCCTCTATAGCATTGATAAGTGCCGGTCTTTGATCTTGAAAGACGGCTGCGTTACGGAATTTCCAAATAATCCAGCAAATAGCCAATCCTGTGTAATTCCATCCCTCCTTCCTGTCCCTGTTCAGATGCACTCCCAGCCACCACGCAATCAGATCCTCTACTCTCCCAGGGCACGCCCCAGTCACCCCGAACCACATTTTTTCTTGATTCCATAACGCACCTGCAAATCCACATTTACAAAAAAGGTGGTCAATAGATTCGATTTCTTTATTACATATTATGCAAAAACAATTGTTGCCAGTGAGACATCCCCTATGTAATAATAGCTCTCGGACAGGAATAGCATGGTGTATGGCCTTCCACAAAAATAATTTAACTTTTCCTGGGCATTTTATTTTCCACAGGTAGTTCCATAAGTCCCTCCGGTCCATGTCGGGTGGGTGAGCATCCTTCTGACGGCATGATTTTGGTGTGAACTGCCCGTGTACATCTCGACTCCAGACCGCCCTGTCCATTGTATATCTATTCAGCTTTGAGCTGTCTAACACCATTAAGAAGGCATCCCAGACTTCCCACTCCCAGTCATAGAGTTGTCTTCTCAAAGGTATCTCCCATATCCAATCAAAGCCATTCCAATGTCCAAATTCAGCGATCGTTCCGTCTTTGTTAGTAGATAGCGTGTATAACCTTGGAAATAGCCCTTTTAACGGTCTTCTTTCTAACACCCATTGATCATGCCAGAATCTGATCTTGGCGCCATCCCCAACTTGGATTTCTAGCCCCTCCTGTTGGCCCTCCACTGTGAATTCCTCCCATGCGCTACAAATCCTTCCCCATGTTGTCCGGCCGATCGTAGGTCTGGGTATTACAGGAGATTTTCCTTTGTAGTATTTTTCATCAATAACCGATCTCTACAACGAACACTCCTTCCCGAACCTCCATCTCCACTTATACAAAAGCACATCATTGAAATGCTTTGTATCCCACACACCTAATCCTCCAATTGCTTTAGGTTGACACACTCTCTCCCAGGCGATGGTATGTAGGCGCCTTTGACCATCCCACTCATTCAAAAAAAAAACGTCTTTTGATTTGTTCCAACCTGTTTGCCACCAGTGCCGGGACTTTGAAAATAGATAGGAAGTTGATAGGCAGACTACCCATTACCGATCGTATTAAACAAAGTCGTCCTGCTTGAGAGAGCATCCTTCCTTTCCAACCCTTCAACCTTTTTTCCGCTTTATCTAAAATCGGTTGCCAAATAGATATATTGTTACACCTCCCCCAATTGGAACTCCCAAGTACTTTAACGGCCATTCTCCAACTCCACAGCCCAAAACTAGTGTTGCCTCCTCTACCAATTCTTTAGAACAATTAATGCCCGAGATATTACTCTTGCCAAAATTAATACGAAGCCCTGTCACAAGAGATAGACAGATTAGTAATCTTTTAATGACCAAAACCTGATGCAACTCTCCTTGGCAAAAAATTATGGTGTCATCGGCGTATTGGAGGTGAGTAATGGTCAGACCGTCCCTGCTCGACTTCAGGTCTGTGATCAGTCCCCTGTCTGCTGCCTAGCCTATTAGCAAATTTAGTGTCTCAGCCACCAAGACAAAGATGTATGGGGAGAGCGGATCCCCTTGACGAAGTCCCTTTTGAAGTTTGAAGAATCTTGTTGGCGTCTCATTGATCATCACCGCTGCAGTGGCTGTGGTTATGCATTCTTTCATCCACATGATCCATCTATCCCCAAAATTCATATTCTTCATAATCCTGAACACATTGTCCCATGATACATTATCATACGCTTTGGCTAGATCCAACTTAAGCACAAATCCCTATGTCCCGAACTGCCAGTGGAATGGATCACTTCTGAAGCGATTAGAGCCCCGTCTAGTATTTGACGTCCCTTAATGAACGCCATTTGTGTCTTCCCGACTACTTCGCTCAACACCCCTTGTAATCGGCCAGCCAGTACTTTCGCGACAATTTTGTAGATGCTTCCTACTAGTGAGATAGGTCAGAATTCCCTAAACTCCATCGGGCATTCCACCTTTGGGATTAGGACAATGAACGAGCCTCCCGCGTTTTTTGGAAGCCCGCCGCATGTTTCAAACTTTTTAATCATCTGCATCACATCAAGCTTGATGATTTCCCAGAATTTTTTATAAAATTCCAAGTTAAATCCGTCGGGTCCCGGTGCCTTATTGCCATCACAACTCCATATCGCTTCTTTCACTTCTTCCTCCGTAATTACTCTTTCCAGCTGCTGAGATTTTTCTGCATCTAGCGCTCTAAAACCTAAATTGTCAGCATGGAATATCTCCTTCTTGTAAATCGAAAATGCCTTTCTGAAGTGCTCGTACGCCATTCCCTTGATTTCTTTTGGATCTTCCACTAGAGCCCCGTCCCTCTTCAACACCCCAATGAAACTTTTTCTTCTGTGCATAGATGCCACATTATGGAAAAATCGGGTATTTCGGTCCCCTTCTTTTAACCACCCGATTCTGGACTTCTGTAACCAACGACGTTCCTCCGCCAATAAGACTTTGTTCAATTCAACCTTTTTCTCCGCCCACGGTTTCCTAACCCCCTCGTGATCAGTAAGCCCTCCCAATCCCTCTTCCAGTTGTTTGATTTCCAGAGCCAGCGACTCCACTCTTTTTTCTATTGAATCCGCACCATATCCGTCCCAATTCCTAATTTTGTTCTTCAAGATCTTAAGTTTGTCCAGGAACTCCTTGCTACCTGATGCAATGCTCGACCCTTCATTATTGCCCCAACTGCCGCGGACTATCTCAACTCACTCCTCATTATCCAACTAATAATTATACAGTCGAAACGGTTTAGGGCCCCATGATCTTTCCCCTGTTTCCAGAATCACCGAATAATGATCCGACGTAATTGTGTTACGTCTCGGTTGCATTAAATCTCCTCTTAGGCTAAGTAATCCCGGCGAGATTAGGAATCGATCTAGTCTGCTACAAGCCAATCCTCCTCTCCCATACCACGTGAACTGACCTCCTTGCATTGGTAAATCTACGAGACCTAAATTATCGATAAAATCTCTGAATTCTCTGTTCGACCCTGGGTCTGAGCTAACCCCCACTCTTTCGCCCTCATCTACGACAGCACTGAAGTCGCCAGTAAAGCACCACAGCTCACCATTATTAGTGTCGCACTTACCTTGCAGAGACCTCCACAACTCAGCCCTATCTCCACGATTATTAGGAGCATGGATATTCACAATGTTGATCTTCCCCTGCAATTCTCGGATGCTGCCATTTAACCAAACAAAATTGTGACTCATCTCTATTCGGTCTAAACAGCATCCACTGCCATCCCAAATCACCAAAAGCCCGCCCGAATTCCCATCCGCGGGTTGCACAATAAATTTCCCATCTTCAGACCCCCACAATCTCGCCACTAGTCTCTCATTGATTGTCCCCATTTTTGTTTCTTGACAACATAGGATTGTTGGTTTCGCTGTCCTGCAGAAATGCATTAGTGCTCTCCTCCTTACACCTCCGTTTAAGCCCCTCACGTTGCACGTAATGAATCTCATTGTTCTATACAGTCACAACCTCCCCGCTCGCCTACCCCCCCGCACTACTCTCTAGTTGTTCAGAAGCTCCTCTTGAATCCGCCGACTCACTTCACCCCTCTCCACCAAATTACCCAGTCCCATACATCCTGCTAGCTCTACAATAGCATCAACTTCTGAGAAGTCTAGCAATTTCACCCCGTCCTTGCCTCTGATTGTCGTGAACTGAATCGGAGCAAAATCCTCCTCTTCGGCCGCAATTTTCCTTTTCCGCTTGCTTTTATCTCCTCTCCCTATATTCCCTATCCTTTTACCTTGCTTACCACCACGTCGTTTAGGAGGAAGTATGCTTCTCCATACCTTTGACATAGCCTCTTTAATGATTTCTAGTTCAGGAGCTTCCCAATTCGCTTGGTCCTCCATTACAATTTTCGAATCTCTTTCAATCCTTGAGTCCGAATCGGTTTCTGGATGGTCTCCTGTTTCCACGACCGTATCCTCCGCCGAGACTACCACACCTCCCTCAGAATCCACTTCCCTATTAGAGCAATTGGAAATTTTCTCCTCCACTCTGTGACCCAAAATTTGCATCTTCTCTCTATTCAGTGACTCACTTTCCCCTTTTCTGCCCCTCTCGAAACTTCCCAACCGAGCCGACTCTGTAACCTTCCTGATTGGTGCACAATTATTTTCTATTGATATGTAGTTTAAGGTATAATTATGTAATGCACGAATAAATGGCTTAAATGGGATAAAAGTAGCTACACATATACTCCCTCCGTTTTTTTAAAGGTTACACTTTCCTTTTATAGGTGCTTTAAATAAGTGTTACATTACTATATTTAGAATATTTTTAAAGTTTTAAAATGTAGATTAACACTTATTTTAAAAAATAAGTATGATTAAAATAAGCGTTACACTTTCCTTTTATAGCTACAAGTGTTACATTTAAAAAATTAATCTATGATTATATTACAAACTTTAAACTAAAGAACTTTTAAAATGTTCCTTGAATCCGGTGCCAAAACCAAGTGTAACCTTTAAAAAAACAGAGGGAATATATCACAGGGTAATTTTATTTCATGGTAATTATCTTATAAGAACTACAACGTTAATGGTGCTTGCCTGTGTATAATTATAGGATCGGTGATCTCATGTGAAATCTCCCAAAGTGTGCGTAAGTAAGAATGAAAAACATTGGAAAGAGCTCATTGATTTCTGGGATCAACCTTCATTACCGAGTTGACAACGTCTAGAGTAATACTCTGTTTTTCCTTTTTCCGAAAATGATGTTATAAATTAATGATTAGACCTAAAAATAAAATGAAGTCAGGAATATTGTGTGTATATGCCAAAGAATATTGAGAATTTATATATATTGATGGAAATTATTATGCATACGCAACGAACATTAGGGAATGGGAATTGACCTCAGTGGTCATCTCCCCTGCCTTCCAACCATAGGTTGGAGGTTCTTTTCCCATCTGACCCCCTATCCCTCCCATTTATCATTCTTTATAATTTGTTTAGTTTGGGCACCGATACACCTTTATAGACACATAGGTGTCAATGTTTATAAAAAAAAACATTATTGAAAGGACCGATATATATATATATATATGTATATTGATAATAAAAAACAAATATAGAAAACATTAGAAATTTTAATCTTTCTTTTTTTCTCAATAAAAAGAAAAAAAATGACAATTGGCTTTAAAGAAATTTATTAAATTAATCAATGAAATACTCTCGTGTTCACTGTATTGGCCGAGTGGGAAAGCATGCAAGCCCAATTGCCCTGGTTGACTTGACTCTTAAGATATGTATAGTCGGAAGAGGCTACTTGCCAAGGGAAAATAGTGCAAAAATAAAGTCAACAATTACAAAGTCTTAGCTGAGATATGATTCAAAGAACTTTCGGTTGTTGGGATCGGATGACTTGAGATATACATACATACATACATACCTGCCAAGGGAAATTGGGGAACAATCGAAAAGTCAGATCGGTTGGCTTAAATATGGTTTGAAGAACATACATTCATTTGACATTATATAGCAAATTTAAATTTTTATAATTTTAGTAGGGTCGTCACTGCTTGAAATGATCAAGTGCAGAAAATGTAAAATGGAGTGTTGAAAAAGTAGAGATAAAAATATTGACACTCCGAGTTTTGGTGAAGGGGTGTGTGGGAGCCTCGGAACAAGTTACAATGCGATAAAAGGGAAGACATTGAGGCGGGGAATCAAACCTCCAATCCTAACATTAGAAGGCAATGAATTTGACCACTTAATAAGTCGTCATCTTCACTCTAATTTTGAGTTCGTGAACATTTCGGCATTTCCCTTCTATAAAATAATTGTTCCCTTAATTGTTCCTAGAAAATATAATAAAACATAAAAATATATATATATATATATATATATTTGAAAACAATTAATATAGAGCAAGTTGGTAGGTCGGGGATTGGTTATGTTGCTGATTCAGTTTGTGCAGAAATGCTAAGCAAAAACTTGATTTGTGCTAAAGTTAGTGGAATACATTATTTTTTCTTTTTGGTAAGTGGAGTACATTTATTAGGTGGATATTCTTTCTATTTTTATTATTCTCACTAATTTGTGCATTATCTATATGTTATTTAGGAAAGTTGTTTCTTTGGGTACAATTGATAAGGAAGGAAATCATTAGCCGATTGAATGCTCCAGTATGTAAATAATGATGTATGCTAATTTAGTATGTAATTAGTGCTACGTACTTTTAGATTGTGAAATCAATGATGAAAAACTCATTAATAATATGTACTATGGGAATAATATATGAATGCATGTGCTAATGAATCACACCTATAGTGCTATGTGCTAGTATATTGTATAATTAGTGATATGTGCTGATTTAATGTGTATTTAGTTCTAAGTGAATGCTAAAAACATTTATGAATTCACTAATATTAATTTATCAAATTAGGAGGAATAAATATTACCAAAACCATCAGTTAACCATCATGGAAATAAATTATAATGTTATGGAAACAAAATATCACATTAACCAAATTAATAGTGTCTCTTAATTGGAAATGACTTCAAGAATAATCCGATTAACACATAATGAACTGTCTTATAGCAATTTTCTGGACCTACATAATTTTGGGTTTCTGCATACTAACTAAACCCGGTAGGTCGGGCTGCTAACTTTGTGGAAATAAAAGCCTATCTAATGGAACAATTAATGTCGCGTGCTTGCCGCTACAACTACCCTGTTGGTGAGGAATTTTCATTTTATAACACGTGCACTGTTGGTTGGAGACTCTCCTGTCTCCTGTGCCCAATTATTGATCAGTATTGGATTTTTTTTCTTTGGTCTGAACGACATGTTTTTCTTACCCAATAAAGTTAGCATACCGACTAACAGGGGCGTACCCACATAGGGCCTGGGGCCTGAATTTTTGTTTTTTTTTTTACCTATTATGTAGTATTAAATTTATATATTCATATATTTAATTATTTTGTCTTCTATTATTCAAATTTAAGTTTATAATTCTTTTCAAAAATTTTCTATCTTGTGTAAATTCTTAATTTTAGAATTCAATTTTCCCCAATTTTGAAAATTAATGATTGTCTAATGATTTTAGGTGGCCTCTTTTGAATAAAGATGAGCTCCTTATCTTATTATAAAAATAATTATAATTATCATATTCAATTTATTTATAACACATAACACTATAATAAAAAAAAATTAAAACACAAAAATTAACTTTTATTTATTTTTAAATCATGCACCCAAAATATTGTCTATATGTCCAAAAGAATCAACACATACTAGCATTTTACAAATCATAAATAAAACTTTTAAAAAACTAAATTTAGAGAAGAGCGACGTTGCACTATGCCATTACAACGAAAGGAATATCAAAAGAAAAAATAGAAAATATGAAGAAAAAAATGCTAAAACAAATTAAAATGAAATAATTTTTTATTATCCAAAAAAAAAATGAAATAATTTTTAAAAATGAGGCCCCAAAAATTGAAAACAACATATAAGAACACGTATTGCATGACCTATATTAGCAGTGAGTAGGACCCCAAAAGCAAAATCCTTGGTCCGCCTCTGCCGACTAACCATTAAAATGCAGGTGCAGTGCATAATATTTTTGTTATGTAGACAACATTTGTTGTGATGACGAACATAGATTATGTGATATCTAATAAAAAAAATTATTTATGAAAAAACTGAAATTGTTAAAAAATAAAATCAATACATCACAAAAACAACGTATTGCATCACTTGATTGGATGACTGGATTCAACAAATTCAAGAGTATGCATATGCATATATCACAAAAACCATATACCGAATCACAAAAAACATCTATCATATTACATATTCTTCCATCACAAAAAACATCTCTCCCATCACACAAAACACACTATTTTATACATCACACAACACAACTCTCGCATCACATATATGGTAATTGCATATGCAACCACTTGCACACAATCTCTATTGGATAATACATATATGTAAAGCTGTCTCATTGCATAACAATGTTTATTCAAAATCACTACAATATAATTAAATTAATATGAATTATAACTCGTACACAAAACAGCACATGACCATACACGCCATGTGCAAGTACATGACAAACACATAAAATTAAACCGATTTCCATCCATTATTAAGACAAATACTATAAGACAAACAAGATATCAAAAGTATTGAGTAAAACAGTTAAGCAAATGGGTCGTCCTGAATATCATCTAACCTTTTCAGACAGTCGAGTGAAACATCACTGTACTCTACATAAATGTTATACTCTATTACTCCACTATCAGCTCCAGCTTGCGCCGGCACCGAGTTGGAGATCGTGTAGCCGCGCGCATTAAAGAGCTTCCCAGTGCCACCTACGATGGGGAGTGTTCTATTGAAGAGCTGCGTCATTGGGTTCCGCCCGAGGAGGACGAGGCTGCTTCCGTTGAATCGTCCCCTCGTGAAGTAGAAGTTCAAGTTCGCCGACACTACAATCGCCCTCATGTCCGTGAACACGACCTCGCCTTGTAACTGACCGACCGTGGTAGAGTTGTACTCTATTCCGGCGGTCATCTTCTGGTCCATGACCCGAACATCACCAAAGAAGTTGTTGGTGAAATTGGTCCATGGGCTGCGGGCGACCGACCAAACGGTGGCGTTTGGGTTATTAGCAAACCTGTCTTGGATGTATACGCGAAATTTGGCGAACCTGTAGTAACCAGTCATAAACCAACGAAGTTAAAAAGAATGCATTTAGATATTACAAGAATTGAATTAACTTGCGTTAGGTATGAGGACAATACTTCTTTGGGCCCTCACAGTATCTAAGAGGGGAAACGTTGGCAGCAAAGCACATGCCAAAGAGCAAAGTGAAGACACTTATGATGGTAATAACAGACTTCTTTTCCATCCTTTCTGGACCGAATGAAATTCTTTCTATTTGTTTTCTGGATGGAAATGTGTGTGTGATGTTGGATTTTGGCATGAGTTGATCAGCTATATATATAGGCCGAATATTTAGGCAAAATTATTAATTAGGGGACGATACAAAAGAATTCAACTAAAAATTTGAGTCAACGAATTGAAGGAGTATTTTATTTCATATAATATTAAATAGAAAACATTGGCATGCCAGTGAATGCAACTGCGCGCGATAAGAAACATTGTCGATAGAAAAAGATTCCCCAAAGGTACCGACAGAGATTAATAATAGAGAAATAATAACACATGTAGCAAATTTCGTGGTGTGGCGACGAAATTCGGCAGTTGACGAAGTTTTTCCGCGAATTTTTTATAGTGCTTCACACGGTGCTGGTTTATTGTAAAATCCAGTCGGATGTTTCCAGGGCCGTCTAATCATTTTCAGTGGTGGTCTTATATTCTATAACAAAAATGAGGCACACCTTATAAAATTAAAAAAAATAAATATTTTTTTTTATTTATTTATAAAAATAATACTCCCTCCGTTTCTAAATAAGTGTTATGTTTTGACTTTTTTTACTGTTCATTGTAGCACTTTGACTTCTATTTTTCTTATAGTTATACAAGAAAAAATATAGTCAAGTGAGATCTTGTTGGATTCGTCTCATCTTATAGTTTTTAAATATCAAATTTTTAGAATTTGTACTTGTACCGAATTTGAGTTATTAATAGTTTAAAATATGCACGTGCAGAAGAGAAACGTAACACTTAAAAAGAAACGGAGGGAGTACTAGAATAAAAAATTAAAAATACAAAAACAATAATTTTTATTTATTTTAAAGTCTTGTACCAAAATGACATGCTGACTATATACCAAAAGGGATCAACAATGTACTTAATTCTTTACAAAGAGTTAAAATTTTTTAAAAAAAGATATTAAATTTTAATTTTTGTAAAGAGGTAATAAAAAAAATAAAAAACAAAAAATATACAAAAAATAAAAATAAGAATACGTAAATTAAAAAAAAAATGGGCCCTCCCGAAATTGAGCCCTGTGCAAACGGTGCCCCTTCGGAGAAAAAAACCCATATTCCCATAAATCAAAAAAAATTCCAAAACAGTTTCACAAATATCGAATTAGAAGAATCCGTCCCATAACTACCTTAATTATAGCCGAACGCGTCCATGAACCCAGTTTTTCGCTAATTATCGCCGAACCCGTCCCATAACTATCATAATCATCGCCAAACTCATCCCTCCATTAGGGAAGTTACGGGACGGGTTCGGTGATGATTAGCAAAGCAACCGGTTCATGGATGGGTTCGGCGATGATTAGGATAGTTAGGGGATGGATTCGTCTAATTCGATATTTGTGGAACGGTTTTGGAGATTGAAAAAACTTATGGGATTAAATAGATTTTTTTTCCGTGCCCCTTCACCAGCCTTGGTGTTTCCCATCACATGTACATGTAGCTTTGCGATAAATATTAAAATAAGCCACTAAGGCCTATTTTTTCTTTTTTCTTTTTAGGTCATTAGAAATTTCAATTAACAAAAGTCGGCAGATATGTGCGCAAATGAGTTTTCTTAAAAAATTCAAAGTTAAGGGCACCCAACCCTAAAATATGAAAAATCTATGAATGTTGAGGGCACTGAGATATACACAATTTACCCTTTCAATAAGAAATTTCAGACATGTTGGGGCACACATTCTGCGTACTAAAACGGCCATTGATGGCCGTATTTCTTCCTTAAAACGGCCAAAGATGGCCGAATTGCCTACAGCAGGAAAGACCACAATTGGCCGTTTAGAAATTTATTCTTGGTATTTGCTTCGATCGGCCATCGATGGCCATTTTTCAACACTCTAATTTCCCACTGATGGCCGAACTTAGTGAGCCCAATCGGCTGTCTAAGAAGAAGAAGAAGAAGAAGTGCCCCTTACAATAGCATTGAACTTACTAAGAGCATAGTGTGTATTTAATTGGTGAATTGAGGGTCCATAACAAACGTTGTGTGCATATATCGATCACTTTGCCAAAAAAACAACAATTATGCCTGTTTTAGTAATTAGTGTTTATAGTGGTCTAAAATAAAAAATAAGCCCACCGTTTTAATATTAATATCTGTAAAAATAGGTAAAATGATCTTGTAGTGACCTATATTGAAATTTGATCAAAGTGGAGATGATTAGCAATATAGGTCATTACAAGGTTATTTAGCCTATTTTTACATTTTATCTCCTTTGTAGTAGTCTATTTTCATAATTAATATTTGCAGTGGCATAAAATCAAAAATAGGCCCTTGTAGTGGTATAGTCTAATGTAAGCTTTTGACACAAAGGCCCTACAGGGGGAGAAAAAACTCAAATAGTCCAATAATTATGCTTGATTTCCCCATCATTCCATAAGAAATCTTTTAACCCAATCTATCCGGTAAATATGCGAATTTTGCTCAATTCATCCCACCTACCTCTTAGATGGTGTTTGGATGAGCGATATAAAGTAGATTATCTGCTTATTGCGTTTTCAAAACGCAAATAATCAGGTTTGCAGCACCTTTTTTTAGCGGTTAAACTGATTATTTGCGTTTTGAAAACGCAATAAGCAGATAATCTATTTTCTTGCCGCTTATCCAAACACCCACTTAATGACTATTAACAGAATCCCTTCAATAACTATGTTAATTTTGCCTAATCCATCACATGCACCCCTTAATGATAATTAATGTTGATGTGGCAGTGGATGATGTTGTCACGTCAACGACACTAGTGGCTGTGGAATAGTTCGTCTAATGGCGTTGACGTGACAACATCATCCACTGCCACTGCCACAACCACATCAACATTAATTATCATTAAGGGGTGCATGTGATGGATTATGCAAAATTAACATAGTTATTGAAGGGATTCTGTTAATAGATTTTTTATGAGATGATTTGGGAAATAAAGTATTATTATGAGACTATTTGAGTTTTTTTTCCCTTATCTACAGGTTTTAACCCACAAAAAATATATGAATTATGTAAAGGAATTGTCTAGAAAGGATCTACGAAGGATGCCCCCATGCACAAAGACCGTGACAGACAAGTGAAGAGATCTCACGATGTCTTGAAAAGTTCCCACAAAAAAATCTATCAGAGAGAAGGTGGCCCACGGAGCAGCCTAGCAAAGGGAAGGTACCCACCTGCGGACACCATAGAAGTAACCGAGAGTGCACCCCGCGGTCCACATACTTGAAGGATCTCGTGTCCCACGGACTTTTAGAAGAGACCCTGCATCCCCAAGAAATATCCCAGTTGTAGGATTTTGGATTTTGGATTTTGGGAGTTACATTAGCCAAGAGACGCCTATCTCTAATAGTCAAAAGACACGTCCCTTTCAATGGATACATCCTTCCGCAAGTAGACACATCCTTCCTCGAACATATGCACTCTTCCGTTAACAAATACCTAATTCCCATTAGTTGCATCTCTTCCGAATGGACACGACCATTCACCGCTCCCCTGTAAATCTATAAATGCTATTAACTTTTATACTCTCTCCGACTTTTTTAAGTGTTACGTTTTTAGAAAAAAAAGAATCCATCTTGTCCCACAAGTTTTTTCAATTTTCAAAACAATCCCACAAATATCGAATGCGACGAATCCGTCCCATACCTACTCTAATCATCGCTGAACCCGTCCATGAACCGGTTTTTCCGCTAATCATCGCCGAACTAGTCCCATAACTTTCCTAATGGAGGGATGGGTATGGGTTCGGTGATGATTAGGATAGTTATGGGACGGGTTTGGCGATAATTAGTGAAAAATCGGGTTCATAGACGGTTCGGCTATGATTAGGTTAGTTAAGGTTAGTTATGGGACATATTCGTCTAATTAGATATTTGTGGGGCTGTTTTGGAAATTTTTTAAAATTATGGGACTATATGGGTTTTTCTCCCTACGTTTTCATAGTAATTACTTATAGCTTTAATTCGACTTTTAACACAATTATATAAGATAAAATATAGTCAGGTGGGATATTGTTAGACTTGTCTAATCGTATACATTTAGAATATTAATTTTTTTTATAATTTTACTTTTAACGCTTAATATGTCTCTTGGATTGCTGAAACCTTGAAGTGTAACACTAAAAAAAAGGAGGAAGTATTTATAAACAACACACAAAACATCCCAATCAAATACTACTTCAATTTTTACATTTTGCAATATCTTTATTTACTGCAATTTTTGAATTAAGTAAACCCTTGAATAAAAATTTTATGGCAAATCAAAGCCCTTGAATGAATCATGCAATCAAAGGGATTATCCTTGACCCTACCTTCTTAGGCAACTCCTGAGGATTACGTATTTACTCCCCGTGGGTAACAAAATGGCGATCACAGTGGAAGACAATAAATTGGTGACCACAATGTAAGACAAGGGCTGGGGCCACTCTTATTGTGAGGGATGTCACAACAGGTCCGAGCAAAATTCAACAATTCAGAACTCAAATCAACAACCCGAATCCGGATATTTTCCTTAGTTGAAGTTTGCTTTGCGCGAACTGCTTTTCAGCTCAACTTGTCATCTCGAAGCCATCAACACCCAACCCCAGCTGTTATTCTCGTCTACTGGACTCATTCGATCCCATTAGACCCCCATAAATAATTTGTCAACTGTTGGAACATTTTAGAATCTGGTTTAATCTACTCCCTCTAGCCATCATCACTTCGTTTTTAATTGAATTGAAATCTTTTTCCCCTTTGTGGAACTTCCATCCAAACGATCAGACATGGCTAGTGAATTGCATACGATTCTGATAGAGTATAAGTAAAGCAATCTTTTAGTGCGCTTTTGTATTTATTCAATTTCTATATTACTGAAATAAATGGTTATTCACATTATTGCTTTTGTATGGATGCTTGTATGTTTTCTATATAATTGCAATTATGTCCAATTATCTAATATTGTAGACAACATGGTGTGTTAGGAGTCACACAGAAGATCATGTTGTCGGTTCCTTATAAGATATAAACAGTATTCACAACTGAGATAGTTTGGACATAATTATTGGTTTATGTTGTACCGGAAACTTGTAATTAGTTTATCTTGACTATTAGTTTGCAGTAGTGCGCTGCGTCGCATTGAAAGGATCACAGTTGAGATGCATTCTTCTATTATGGCATAAGAAGAATCAAGATCTCGGTGACTCTGATTAATTCTTAACCCTATTAGAGATAAATCTGACACATGGAATATTTGTTGGTCGCTTTGATTTACCATGAGTGAGAATCCTAGTTGATTCAATATGCTTCGTATTTTTGGCGCCAATATTATTTGCATGGTGTCTATTTATTCTCACTAGGGCACTGTGTCCTGGTTATCCGGGTTGATGACGTCCTCTTAAGGAGCTCAATAAGGATCATTGTAACACCCCCAACTTTAAAATACTTTAAAAGCCAAAATAATGGGGATGCTACCGTCACATCTCTTGGATAAAATACCATAACACACACATGACCAAGAGATGCTAAGGCTCTACTAAGAAAAACATAACCTTTATTCTCAAATCATGCATCATCCACAAATGTTTCAAAAATAATTATGCAGAAGACATTATGAATTTAAAGATAATTTTTATTAGCTAAAAATAAAACTTGAAAATCCCATCCCAATGCGGGCACGTGCCATGCCTACTCACTTGCGAATCCTGAAAAAGAGAAAAGTAAAACACACACACAACTCAGTATAAACTGGTAAGTTAACCCACAGTTCCATAAGGACAACACCAAAGAAAAGACATAACCGCAAAAATAGTAGTGATGGTGAATTAATATTGACGAGGACACTTTTTACCGCATAATCCGCAAAATTTGTCTAAACCTATAGCACCGGTGCCCTAACCTAGGCCCGCAGGCGAGGTTAGGGGTTTAGACCCACAATACCGCATATTCAAAGGTTCGTCAACCTAGATTTAATTTAATTTGTGACAGAGGGGGCGAGTTTCGTCGCTGGAGACCCGTCACGGTCCTGCCCCTCAACCGCATAATCCGCTTTGTGACAGAGGGGGCGAGTTTCGTCGCTGGAGACCCGTCACGGTCCTGCCCCTCAACCGCATAATCCGCTTTGTGACAGAGGGGGCGAGTTTCGTCGCTGGAGACCCGTCACGGTCCTGCCCCTCAACCGCATAATCCGCAAAATCCGCACATAAGCATCTACTCGTCAATACCAATTTGTCCACACAAGAATAAAACTTATTTTTACCAACAATTCCTTTATGTTGCTTGTATTTGACAGACATTGCTACTGAAATTTTAACCGCAACTAAAGAAATCAAACACTGCCACCTACTTAAGCAAGGTCCTATAGATTTAACTTGCAAATAAGGGTTAGATATCTGCTTACGTAGTTGTTTGACCAGAAAGCTCCAAAATCACTTGCAACGCCATTAGAATTAGTAAATAAAAATCCACACATGCCTTAGCTACCTATATGCCCTTGTACGTATATATGCATATGTATATAATACTCACACAAGCCATCATATATACACTCACACACAGCAGCCACCCAATTTGACTCCAAATTGCTGAAAATAATATACTGACTCGAACCGATGAGAAGTTGACAGACTCTTAATATTAAAACGTAGTGTTCTAAGGGCGGACTTAGCCAATAATAAATACTGATTCCAACCAATGTTTATGAGATCAACTTAACTGCACTCTAACGTTAATTGACAGATAAAATTGAACAAGTATAGGACTGAATGGTTGAATCTATACAGGCCAATATTTTTAAATTAATCACACGATCCTTCCCAAGACTGATCCTGGGAAGAACGATTAAAACGAAAGAATTTAGGAAGGTGAGGCCAACTTACAGTTCACAATTGCTTAGAGGAGACAGGGACAACTGGCCTTACAAGACGAACGGGAGAAGGTTCTCACTGGGCGGCTCTTCTCCATGCTTTGGCAGGGTGATACGACAGAGTTTGGGATTGCTCTAGGTATGACTATTGTTAATAACTTATAAAGAACTAATCTTGTTAGATTAGCAAGATTCATGGGATTGGATATCCTTAAATTACTCATATCTTTTAATCACTCATACCTGCCGTATCCCTCCTAGTTTATTTGTGAGATTAGATTTCAATTTGAATCACCCATAAGTCACGTGTTTTAGGAGAGTAAGACTTATTCAAAATTCGTATTCATATTTATTTATCAATTTATTATATTTTCTAATTATTTACTTATTCCCAATTAGTTTATTTATGTAATTATTACTACTATATTTACGGGGTATCACAATCTACCCTACTTAAAAATCGACTTCGTCCTCGAAGTCGCTTAAGGTCTAAGGAGTGAAATTCATGCAAGGGTTCTAGGAAATGTGATTCTTGAGCATACGAGATAGTCAAACGGTGTGATTGTGTGTTAGTTCGACATATCCTCAAGTGGAGTGATTGTTTGACGGTTACATTCTCCCCCATTAGGATTACAGTTATGTCCCATAACTGTCTCTTAGTGAGTTTAGGACAGATGTGGGTGTTCTTAGGATCTTTAGAGCTTTAAGTAAATAGGCTCAATGGTAAAGAAGGAGGTCTAAGTGAAATAGGAGAAGGTAAGTTTACGGTTAAAATACATCAAACGTTGCGATACTAAATGCAACTAAGTGAAGAATAAGACCTCAAAATAATTTAGAAGATTTAATAGTCACTTGCCGAAACTACTCTTTTCTAACCCACTAGAATGATCAGGTCTGACTCACCGGAGAAATAATACAACTCAAGTCAAGTGAATATACTATTGATCACAGGCAGCATAATTTACTAGATGAGACACATTCATGACTAAAACACCAATACATGAATTAAAATAGGTAGGCTGGTCATCAATAGGCCTTACGGAGTAACAAGACAGTTTGGACGTCCCATAAGTAAAAATATGCATATAGAGATTGACTATTGGCTCAAGGGTGTATCTCTATATAATAATCTTAATAAATATTTGGCGGATAATACAAGGATATGTATAGAGACAACTAGAGTAGTAATAGCTTAAACCATGTAAATTACTAACGGTTATCGGGTTATGCATATTCTTTTTGTTTGTGCCAGGGAGGAAAAACACAATTTGACATCTAATTAAAGAATGCGGCATAAAATTATAAACAGCATGGTATCCTGGGTCATGTAAAGGCAAAAAAGATCCAGGTATGCAAATAGAATATAACTCAGAAGAGATTCTGATCATAGGCACGAGGTCTTGGGCGATACAGGAGAGTGAGACTTACAAGTGGTTAAACTAGATGTGAAAGGGACGAATGCTCACCCGACACAAGGGTCCCACGAATGAAAGAAGAATTGGCTAGATGGCTACACTCCACTCTACCCACGAGCAGCTTCAACTCTCGAGGATGATATGACGAAATTTAGGGTTGTATCAAGTATGGCTAGTGCTAATGAATTTATAAGGAACTAACTGGCCACTTCGAAACAACTTTGAATTTAAATTGGATACAATCCTATCCTCATAATACTCCTGAAAATAATTCAGAAAATGTAGAGCATAGCTAAGGATCATCTAGGTTCCGAAGCACGTAACAAAGAAGCTAAATGCACAATTAAGCAATAAAAGGTATTGAAGGCAACTACTGAAAAATGTAATTAATGGATTTAAATATATAAATTAATGAATGAACAAGTATGCATATGACCCATCCCAAGTTTTTTTTTTAAAAAATAATTTGATGCATGATTTTAAAAATATATTTTTATGCAGGAGAAAACTTTGATGGAATTCTAGAAACAAAAATAACCGTACTATAATAATCAATTTTTTTTTAAAATCAAATATTCTTATAGGTTTGAAAATTTATACATAGCTTTTATAGAAACAAGGATAAGCATATTTATATACTCTTAAAAATAGTGGCCCGAAAGAATCGAACCGCTCTGATACCACTTTGTAACACCCCCAACTTTAAAATACTTTAAAAGCCAAAATAATGGGGATGCTACCGTCACATCTCTTGGATAAAATACCATAACACACACATGACCAAGAGATGCTAAGGCTCTACTAAGAAAAACATAACCTTTATTCTCAAATCATGCATCATCCACAAATGTTTCAAAAATAATTATGCAGAAGACATTATGAATTTAAAGATAATTTTTATTAGCTAAAAATAAAACTTGAAAATCCCATCCCAATGCGGGCACGTGCCATGCCTACTCACTTGCGAATCCTGAAAAAGAGAAAAGTAAAACACACACACAACTCAGTATAAACTGGTAAGTTAACCCACAGTTCCATAAGGACAACACCAAAGAAAAGACATAACCGCAAAAATAGTAGTGATGGTGAATTAATATTGACGAGGACACTTTTTACCGCATAATCCGCAAAATTTGTCTAAACCTATAGCACCGGTGCCCTAACCTAGGCCCGCAGGCGAGGTTAGGGGTTTAGACCCACAATACCGCATATTCAAAGGTTCGTCAACCTAGATTTAATTTAATTTGTGACAGAGGGGGCGAGTTTCGTCGCTGGAGACCCGTCACGGTCCTGCCCCTCAACCGCATAATCCGCTTTGTGACAGAGGGGGCGAGTTTCGTCGCTGGAGACCCGTCACGGTCCTGCCCCTCAACCGCATAATCCGCTTTGTGACAGAGGGGGCGAGTTTCGTCGCTGGAGACCCGTCACGGTCCTGCCCCTCAACCGCATAATCCGCAAAATCCGCACATAAGCATCTACTCGTCAATACCAATTTGTCCACACAAGAATAAAACTTATTTTTACCAACAATTCCTTTATGTTGCTTGTATTTGACAGACATTGCTACTGAAATTTTAACCGCAACTAAAGAAATCAAACACTGCCACCTACTTAAGCAAGGTCCTATAGATTTAACTTGCAAATAAGGGTTAGATATCTGCTTACGTAGTTGTTTGACCAGAAAGCTCCAAAATCACTTGCAACGCCATTAGAATTAGTAAATAAAAATCCACACATGCCTTAGCTACCTATATGCCCTTGTACGTATATATGCATATGTATATAATACTCACACAAGCCATCATATATACACTCACACACAGCAGCCACCCAATTTGACTCCAAATTGCTGAAAATAATATACTGACTCGAACCGATGAGAAGTTGACAGACTCTTAATATTAAAACGTAGTGTTCTAAGGGCGGACTTAGCCAATAATAAATACTGATTCCAACCAATGTTTATGAGATCAACTTAACTGCACTCTAACGTTAATTGACAGATAAAATTGAACAAGTATAGGACTGAATGGTTGAATCTATACAGGCCAATATTTTTAAATTAATCACACGATCCTTCCCAAGACTGATCCTGGGAAGAACGATTAAAACGAAAGAATTTAGGAAGGTGAGGCCAACTTACAGTTCACAATTGCTTAGAGGAGACAGGGACAACTGGCCTTACAAGACGAACGGGAGAAGGTTCTCACTGGGCGGCTCTTCTCCATGCTTTGGCAGGGTGATACGACAGAGTTTGGGATTGCTCTAGGTATGACTATTGTTAATAACTTATAAAGAACTAATCTTGTTAGATTAGCAAGATTCATGGGATTGGATATCCTTAAATTACTCATATCTTTTAATCACTCATACCTGCCGTATCCCTCCTAGTTTATTTGTGAGATTAGATTTCAATTTGAATCACCCATAAGTCACGTGTTTTAGGAGAGTAAGACTTATTCAAAATTCGTATTCATATTTATTTATCAATTTATTATATTTTCTAATTATTTACTTATTCCCAATTAGTTTATTTATGTAATTATTACTACTATATTTACGGGGTATCACAATCATTGTATGAACCCTGCAGGTGGATTTATTCCGTACAATGATGAGGTTTGAGTGGTACTACATAAGGATTAAAAGAGATTAATTAATTAAATTGTCAGAAGTTTTATTAATTAATGGACGTGCGATATCTTAAACATAGGGAATAAATTGAGTCTAATAGAAGCCCAGATTCAATCTGGATCAGGCTGGGAGTGCAATATTAATTATTTAGTGGAATTAATTAATGTTTTATAGGCCAAATTATGTTCTGGGCTGAACATAAGAATTTGAGTCTGTAAAGGAGCCTGAGCCTGATACCTTCTAGTGGATCCCCAGTCTGGCCCTAGGACCAACTAGGAGAGTTTATAAATAGGTCTTCAAGAAACCCTGACCTCCATAATAACACAATCATAATTCTCTTCCAAAAAAGAGAGAGAGGGGGCGGCCATAAGGGAATTTTTGGAGACCCAATTTTCTCTCCATCCGTTCGATAGATCTCTGTCCATCCGGAGTTCGTGCGGGGTCGGGAACAATCCGGAAGATCCCTGGTGTTGAATTCGTTGGTGTCAAGGCAGTAGATCTGTTCGTTCGCCCGTTCATGTGCTAGGAAGATTGTTCGTGGTTGCATATTGCAGATCTACGGACATAGACGAAAAGAACCAAGTTTCCAATCAGACGTTGTTGCAGATCTGCTTTGGAAAGGTAATTTTCATAACCATTCTAGTAGATATATTATAATACCATGTATGTATGTGTTGGCATCCAATAACGATCCCTGGGCACGGACCACCTTCATAGGTGTGTTCCAGCAATTGGTATCAGAGCCATGGTTTCGTGATTATTGGCCCTGCCGGAAAACACATAGTTGGTATTTAGATTATGTATTTTCTAGCATGTTGTTGGATGAAAAATAAATATAAATATAAATTTAATTTATATTTATATTTATTTTATTGTTTTCATGTGTTGTATGTTTCCCGTCGCAGTCCTATTGTTTTGTTGTAAGCGTTTTTTCCACCAGATAATAAGTGTGGGTAGATTAGGCGTTTATCATAGATCAAATGTATATAGGATTTTATGTAATTTTCATATTATGTAATGTAATGATGGAGATGGGCATGAAAAAGAGCAAACGGAGGCGATTTCACATGAAAAGGCGGCGGCGGGGGACCGGCGGCGAACCGGTGGCGGCGGCGGCAGCGGCGGCGGCGGATTTGGTGGCTGGGCAGATGGCGGGGCTGGTGGTGGCGGCTGCAGGGTTGATGGAAAAATTAGGGTTTTAGCCCAATGGGCCGAAATACTAGGGTTTCCGTCGGCAGAAACTGTTTGGGCCGTAACTTTTGCCTCGGATGTCCGTTTGGGGCCCATGATACCTTTTCGGAAACGTCGCGACGAGATCTACAGGCGTCATGGTAGAACCATGACCGAAAATCTCAGTGCCAAATTCGGAAGTTTGACAGACGTTTTTCGCCATTCTTTAAAGTGGGACGTCCGGTGAAGTTTCATCGCATTGCATGAGAGGCAGATCCAGGCATCGTTCAGCGCCCATTTGAATGTTGTAATAGTTATTTTAGGCTATTAGATAGGTTATTGGGGCTGCAAGGGATTGCTTTATTTTATTGCTTTCTTTATTTGCTTTGTGGATGTGATATTAAATTTAAATTTAAATTTATAGATAAATTTAAATTTAAATTTAAATATGCTAGAAATCACGTTTTAAGTGGCTTTGAATTATGTTGTTTTAATTCTAGTGGCATGCTAGGGCTTATGTGATTTGCATGTTAGGAGCATGTTAGGAATTTAATTATTTCTTGATGCATGCTATGGAAAAACCTACAAGTTAAATGACTAAGTCCAAATTATTGAATTTTAATTAATTCATGGGCCTCCACAATTGATCTCTATGTAAAGTGATTGTCATACGCGTGGCCCATGGGGTCTCCTCCCTAACGGTTGTTGACTTTCACAAGGTTACTAGATGAGATTTCTAATTTAATGATTTAATTTTAAGTGAAGTGTGTGGCATACGCGTGACCCATGGGGTCTCCTCCCTAACGGATGCGCCATGCATAAGTTTACTAGAAAAATTATTTCAAGATAACTAGAGGAGATTATTCACATGCGATATGACTATCCCATCGGTCGCGTATTAATAGTGCATAATTATCCTTAAGGTTAAATTGTGGTCAAGACTTAGATGTGAATTTTAATATAACCCCCCAACGGGGTCCCTATTTTTATTTACATGGCCAGTTTTAAAAGATCGACAATTAATTTCATTCGTCATAAGGATAAGTTGATGAGATAATGAAATTAGAGGCTGGGTGCCTGTTTGATAAATGCACGTGCAAACGTCCATCCTAACATGGCTTGCATATTCATTTATTGGGCTGTCGAGGAATGCATAATTTCAATGGTTTTGAGGTTTTTCATGATATTATGCTTTCATGTGAATGTGAATAAATTGCTTATACTTATGTGTTTGCATGTTTTATTTAATTTCAGTCGTTAACATGTCGTTCAATCCACTTATGACTATTCTCAATCAAAAAAAATTGACCGGTCCAAACTAGTTGGACTGGAATGAAATCTGGATATTGTCCTTGTCGCTGAAGAGTATAAATTTGTGCTCACTACTCCTGCTCCGGCGGCCCTGACTGATAGTTCCACCCAAGAGCAAAGGGAGGCTCATCGGAAGTGGCATAAGGCAAATGAGATGGCTTGTTGCTATATATTGGCCTCTATGACCAACGTACTGCAACAGCAGCATCAAGGTATGCCTACTGCTGCTGAGATAATGTTGAGTCTCAAGAAGCTTTTTGGTGAGTCAAACAGGTCTGCGAGGTTTGAGGCAATGAGGAAGATTATGTCTTCCTCCATGCCAGAGGGAGGGTCAGTGCGTGAGCATGTTCTCAAGATAATGGAAAATTTGAATGAGATAGAGCTGCTCGGGGGTAGTATCGATGGTGAAACCAAGATCGATATTATCCTGCACTCACTCCCAAAGTCCTACGAGAACTTTCGCCTAAATACCATCCTCACTAAGAGGAACTATACACTAGCTGAGCTTCTAGTGGACTTGGTTGCGGCAGAAGGTCTTATGGGAAGTACTCCACAGGCTCTGGTTTCTGTACAGGCTGGACCTTCTTCGTCTAAGGGCGGGAAGAAGAAAAAGCCCACTAAGAAAAAGAGCAGAGGAAATGCTGGAAGCAGTGGGAGCAAGTCGGTTGCGCCTTCTGGTGGCGTGAAGAAACCGAAAGGAAAGTGCTTCAAGTGCGGAAAGACGGGACACTGGAAAGCTGATTGTCCTCTTCTAAAGAGCAATAATGGTACGCCTCTAGTATTAATTGTCGAAACATGCTTCGCGGCTAGTTCTACCAGTTCATGGGTAGTAGATACTGGAGCCACTGATCATGTTTGTTGTACTTTGCAGGGCTTCCTGCAAACAAGGCAGCTGAGTGAGGGCGAGGTTACCATTCGCTTGGGAAATGCATCACGAGTGGCGGTGGTTGCAGTGGGAGATGTGCACTTATTTTTTTCTGATTCTGTTTTAGTTTTGAAGAACGTTTTATTTGTGCCTAGTTTATGAAAGAATTTAATTTCAGTTTCAAAACTTTATAAGGACGGATATTCAGTTGTTTTAAATGAATATTATTATGAGAAACAACAGTGTTATCTGTTCTGGCACGATGGAAAACGATCTTTATTCTATTACTTGTGCACAACAAACTGAAACTCAAGTTCATGCATCTACATCATTAAAGAGAAAAGAACCTTCTAAAATGAATCAAACATATTTGTGGCACCTTAGACTTGGTCATGTCAATCTAAGGAGGATCCAAAGACTGGTAAGTAGTGGTTTTATGGGCTCTCTCCAAGTGGAACCATTCGCAGTCTGCGAATCCTGCCTGGAAGGCAAGATGACCTCGAGGCCCTATAAGGCCCAAGGTAATAGGGCCGATGATGTGTTAGAATTGATTCACTCTGACGTATGTGGGCCTATGTCAATTCAAGCTAGGGGTGGTTTCGAGTATTTTGTCACTTTTATTGATGATTACTCGAGATATGGATACATATACTTGATGCGCCGCAAGTCTGAATGCTTTGACAAGTTCAAAGAATTTAAGGCAGAAGTGGAGAACCGTCAGGGGAAGAGTATCAAGTCACTTTGGTCTTATCGTGGTGGCGAATACCTTAGCGCTGAATTTAGGCAATACTTGTTAGAGAGTGGGATAAGATCCCAGTTGACTGCACCTGGTACTCCGCAACAGAGTGGTGTAGCTGAAAGAAGGAATATGATTCTGTTAGATATGGTGAGATCGATGATGAGTTATGCCTCCCTACCTATCTCGTTTTGGGGATATGTCTTGGAAACAGCGGCGTACATACTGAACTTCGTGCCTTCTAAATCAGTTCCAAAGACTCCAATGGAATTGTGGTCTGGGCGAAAGCACAGTATGAACCATATTCGGATTTGGGGTTGCCCAGCACATGTGTTGGACAGTGAAGCTGATAAATTGGCACCTAGGACGGAAGTGCGGCTGTTTGTAGGATACCCCTAAGGAACGAGAGGAGGTTATTTTTATAGTCCTAGGGATCATAAGGTAGTGGTTAGCACCAATGCTCGGTTCCTAGAGGAAGACTATGTGAGTGAGCATAAATCCAAGAGTGAAATTATTCTCAATGAGCTAAGAGGAGACAATAGCATACCGAGTGTACAAGAAGATATACCACAAAACACTGCACAACGTGTTGACACCGATGTCACCACATATGAATCGCCTCGACGTAGTGGGAGGGTAACTCGTTTACCTAGTCGTTTCTTGTTAATGGGAGAGTCTTCAAACTCAGTTCCCAGTGATGAACAAGAACCGGATCCTTGGACCTACAAGGAGGCGATCCAGGATGTCGATGCAGAAGCTTGGCAAAATGCCATGGATTCTGAGATTGAATCCATGCATACTATGGATGTATATGACCTTAAAGACCTTCCCAATGACAAAAAGGCCATTGGGTGCAAATGGGTCTTTAGGAGAAAGAGGGGACCTGACGGGAAGGTTACTACCTTCAAAGCACTGTTGGTGGCAAAGGGTTTCACTCAGAAAGAGGGCATCGATTATGATGAAACTTTCTCACCAGTAGCCATGCTAAAGTCAATCCGGATACTCTTATCCATAGCTAGTCACATGGACTATGAAGTTTGGCAAATGGATGTAAAGACAGCTTTCCTTAACGGATCTGGATGAAGACATCTATATGCAGCAACCTGAAGGTTATGTGAAGAAAGGCCAAGAGCATCGTGTGTGGAAGCTAAAGAAGTCTTTATATGGACTTAAACAAGCTTCAAGGTCTTGGAACATTCGTTTTGACGAAGTGATCAAGTCCTATGGATTTGAACAATGTCCAAATGAAAGTTGTGTGTACAAGAGGTGCAACGGAAACGTGGTGGTATTCTTAGTACTATACGTAGATGATATACTTCTCATTGGAAACAATGTCAAGGTACTATCAGACGTAAAGGTATGGCTTTCTGAGCAATTTCAAATGAAGGACATGGGGGAAGCATCGTACATTCTAGGGATGAAGGTCATTCGTGATCCGAAAAAGAGAATGTTGTACCTTTCTCAAGTAGCCTACATTGACACTGTGATTGCTCGATTCAGCATGCAAAACTCCAAGAAAGGATTCTTACCTTTCAGACATGGAGTTCCTCTATCTAAAGAAATGTGTCCCAAGACACAAACGGAGACAGAGGAGATGGCTAAGGTTCCTTATGCCTCGGCAGTAGGAAGCCTTATGTATGCTATGCTGTGCACCAGGCCTGATATCTGCTATGCAGTTGGCATGGTGGCAAGATATCAATCTAACCCTGGGCAAGGACATTGGATTGCGGTGAAGCACATTCTCAAGTATCTGAGAAGAACTCGGGATTATATGCTAGTTTACCAGTCAAGCAATCTAAGTCCTTTGGGTTATACAGATTCAGATTTCCAAGCTGATCGAGATGAGAGGAAGTCAACCTCGGGATATGTGTTTACCTTGGGAGGTGGAGCAATCTCATGGAGAAGCGTAAAGCAGAAATGCATCGCAGATTCTACCATGGAAGCCGAATATGTTGCGGCCTCTGAGGCAGCAAAGGAGACTGTGTGGCTCAAGAGCTTCTTGTATGACTTGGGGGTTCCTGAGAGTATGCCTGAGCGTATCATTATCTATTGTGATAACGCTGGTGCAGTGGCAAACTCAAAAGAACCTAGAGCTCATAAAGCTAGTAAACACATAGAAAGAAAGTACCACATCATACGAGATATCGTAAGGCGAGGAGATGTGGCTGTGACAAAGATTGCGTCGTTGGACAACTTGGCAGACCCTTTCACGAAGACTCTGGCAATAAAGATCTTCGAGAAACATGTAGACGGTCTTGGTTTACGACATCTTTCAGCTAGCTAGACTTTAAGTATAAGTGGGAGACATGGAATATTTGTTGAGCTGCGTGATGACAACCTTTTGTGACTGTCATTTGGTCCAATTTAGTGTCTTAATGATGATCTTTTGTTCTTAATTCCATTGATTTTTGATGAATAATCATAGAGGATTAGAAAAGATGGAAGAAGAATTAAGATTGCAAAGAAGTTGGAAATACATTGAAAATGGCTTGAAATTCTGAGTTTTCTTTGTAAGTCTCGCACGCGGTGTTTCTATTGAACTGATCCACGCTTTGTCATGCATCAGGAAGTTAAGCTGGAAAACAGCAGGAAGTGGAAAGGACATAGCGAGGAAAGAAAAGGAATGGTGCGAGGGTTTGTTTCCGAAATCAGGAAAAGATTTAAGGAAAATGTGCAGATGCTGAAGTCCACGCGATGATTGTTTGACATCGCGAGGGAAGAAAATTTATGCAAGACAGAAAGCTTTATTCATCATGGCGAGAAGCAGATTCTTTGGAGAAATCAAAAGACCTCGCCTTGTTGAGAAAGATGATTAAGTTTCTGAACTCTCGCTTTGAAGGAACTGGACAAAGCGAGAGGAGAGTTATTCTAATGCGAGCGGTTATCATCCAAATCTCAAGCAGTTACAACACCCATCTATAAATAAGACCCTTGGGGGAATCAGCTCAGAAGGCGGGAGATTGAAGAGAATAGCTCGATTTTACTCTCCAGTCCACTTTTTAGAATTTAGTAGGTAGGTTAGGATTTAATTTTCTCTGCAATTTACTTTGATGTTCTTCAGATTTGTAATTTGATTTCGTAGAATTGTAATTCAATTTCGTAGTAGATTCCTTTAAGATTAGCTGTTAGATTTGCTTAAGGATACCCTGGGAGGAGAGTTGCTTTCGGATCGCTTGTTCATCCATCATGACGATCATCATCTAAACTCCGACTCGTTCGCTCATCTTTGCATTATTCTGATAGCAATCAGATTTCCAGGTGTATTCGTTTTTAATTCTTTGTTATTTGAGATACAAGAAGAATGATCGGTTATCAGATTATGAATTTCTTATTTTTCTGGTTTCTATTTCTATTTCGTAATTCTGTTTCAGCAGAGTATAAACCTTAATTTCATTATTCAATCTGAATTTTGCATCATATCCTTAATTCGATTTTCGAAGATCATAACACTTCCACATTTTTAATTCGTAAATTGTTCATTCCAATTACGTAAGAAATTTGGATATTGTAACCGAGTTAGGTATGATCTGGCAGAATTATGAATTCACTCGATTTTCTGTCAATATTATGTTTACAGACGAGAATCATAGTGTTTAATGTTCAGAACTCTAAAAGGTTCCTAGAGACCCATGCAGTGTTAATCATCGCTTGATAATCTTTAAGAATCAATAGCTTTGAGTTCATGAATTTGGATGCAAAAGATTCTATGTTCATAATTTTCTAAACGGAAATTCCAGAAGGTAGTTATGACAGTTATAAATTCTGATCATTTACTTCGAATAAGGGTAAACCCTCGCTTCATCCTAAAAGATGATGTGAGGAAATATCCAGATAGATCTATTGTGACAAAGGCTATTCAAATAACTCACGCGATGTTAATCTGACAAAGCGAGAGGACCAACGTATAATGACAATAGATTTGATGTCCATTTTACAGGGTATCAATTATTCACTTTTACTTCTTATACGTATATAACCCCTATCTATAAGTAGGAATTGAGTACCTCGCCGCATTCTTACAGAAACTATCGCGAGGCATTCAGTTCTTTGTATAAACAAAATCTGGGGAACATTCTTTGAATATTAGCTCCCTCCACGCTGTACAGACATAGCGTGCGGAAAATTGGAATGTTCATAGTTTGAAACCCAAAATAGTTACTGCGAGCTATTTTGGACACTTATTTTGCAGAGTTACTTCTCAAATCCTTTTTCTTGGGAAAGTTATTTCCTAATTCTGTCTAGTTTCCAATGTATATTTTGGAAGCATCCTTGCCTTTTGATTAAGAGGATTCAGAACCCTCAACGTCTCTTTATACATATAATACTACATATACATATAATATTTTGGGATATTTCCCAGTATATGATGAGTAATCTTACTTCATAATTACAAATTTGCAATTCATATGAGCAATACGTATTACTATTTACACTGGTACGCTGAGAGAGATGATGATATAGGTTTTCTCAATCATTATTTACTCAGGACTGATAAAGAACAAACTTGTTCTTCAGTTGGGCATTTAATACCTGTCGTTTAAAAGGGAAAGATGTTTCAAAAACCATCTTTTGTCCTAAAAATTAGTAGAGTATCAGGAAGATTAATTTCCGGGGTTCATGGTATTATAGTTATCACTATATGCTATGAGTAGGAGATTAAATATTTCTCCTACAGTCTATTAATCCTGAGTCAAATCACGGATATTTGGAACTGTTTACAGAGATTTCTCGAGCTAAATCATTTATACAAATCTGAGTGGTCTGGATAAGTCAAGGAATTTGAATAGCAATTTCATCTTGATATACTTACAAGACTATTATTCCTTATGAATACTTGAAGGAATTACTCTGAAGAAACAAGTCCTATGAAAACATTGGATGATAGATTTAAATATTAGCTTTTTCATTTGTTGTAGAGGACATCCAATACAGGATCATAAGATCAGTTTGATCAGGGTAATAAAAAGAACAACTTCAAGTTCAGATGAATATAGTATGACTTAGAAGTGACCTCGAGTTGTCAAAGGCTTAATCTGCGTCTGAAAGAAAAAGATTGAGTGACGATTCTGAAAAGCTTTTATCACAGAAAGAGTCTGACAGATCATTCTGTGATGATAGTATTCCATGATTTCAGAGCTTAGAATGTCATGACACTGAATCATAAGTACATGTCTTGGGAAGTGATTAAAGACATGAAGATTTGATTAAGTTGTGTAAAGGATTTTTCTATCTCAATGAACTTCCATTATGTTTTAGCCAATGAAGTATGATATTCTCATCATATTCCTATTTCATTTGATTTGGTCTGTAACATCTTAAACACGTGAATAAGATCATAATGTTCTATATCATTTTAATTGTTTTCTTTACTACGTTTACAGCTTTAAGCATTTACATTTCAGTAGTATTCTTTAGTAATCATCATTACAACATTCTTAAATCAAGAATAGAGACAGATTCTAGAGCTAATAATTCTATTAAAACACTTCTATCGTGTAACTCTCTTTTGAACGATCCCGACAATAAAAATAAATATTGCAGCTTGATACCGTGCGCTTTCGGTAGGAAAAACTAGGCAAGCTTTTTAACAGCCCTATAGGACTTATAGTGTAAAGGCTGTCGGGGGGCATTGCAGCGGGGTTTTACCTCAAAGCTTCATGGCGCCGTTGCCGGGGAGGGTGTAGCGTTATGAATTTTAGAACTGTAGATACTCTTGGTTTAATTGTAATTATTTACTTTACATTATAATAAATTCATAAATTCTTTCATTTTGTTCACAGAGAAGCCTCAACAGTTTATGAGCGAGAGAATAACTCGATCTTCAAGACCACCTTTGCTTCCTTTTAATTGTGAACTTGAGAGAACAGCAGGGCTGATCAGAGCAAGTGCAAGAAGGAGACAGAGAGATCTTGCAGAAGGAAATCTTTCAACCATAACTAGAATGGCTAACAATGGACAGAATGACGGACCTGGAAATTTACCAAATGGACAACCAGATAATCAGCAAAATATTCCACTTCGAGGACTTTTTCAAGCACCACAAAGAGCTGCTGCACCACAATTTATTCATCAACACTATTTTCCACCAAATTTTGCTAATCCTGTTCCGAACCCTCAAGAAGAGCAATATCAACCATGGCAACCTAATGTCGATCAATATTTGGCTGGGACGGATGAGGAGGTTGATATACCACCTGGTATATTGAACCTAGCATCTTCTAGAGCTTTTTATGGAATGAGTGCTGAAGATCCACATTTACATCTCAAGAAGTTTGTTGAACTAAGTAAGACAGTGAAGAAAGGAAGAGCTTCAAGGGAAACCATTCAGTTGGCTATGTTTCCATTCTCTTTGGATGGCTCAGCTAAAGAATGGTATGATTCATTAAATGCTCAACAGAAGGCTACATGGCCAGAATTAGTCAGGAATTTCCTACTTAAGTATTTTCCTGAAAGCAAGGTTGACGAATGGGTAGACAAGATCTCTAGTTTCAAGATGAGAAAAGGGGAATCTCTTAAGGATGCCCGGGACAGATTCTTCGACATGCTCAAGAGATGTCCACAGCATGGTATAACTGAAAGAAGGCTATTGAAGATCTTCTTCACTGGACTCATTCACACTTGGCAGATGATGATTAATGCCACTGGAGGGGAACAATTACTTCAAATGCCACTTGATAGAGCGTGGTCAACAATAGATACCATGACAGCCAGCAGGGCAGTCCTCCAGGACGATGATCCACCATCTCCTACCAGAAAAAGTCTTGTCATCCATACAGACAAAAATGAAGAGAAATTTGCAGCACTCACCAAGCAGATTGCTGATCTACAGTTAGCTCAGCAAGCAAATCAACAGGCTCAGCATCAACAACAACAGCAACCAGTGATGATCCTTCAACCTGCTCCAATGGAACCGGTGTATCAGTGCGGAATTTGCTCAGGGCCACATCACAATGATCAGTGTCCTCAAATTCAGGAAGCCCCAAAGCAAGATGAGAGCTGTAACTACACCGGATTCCAGAACAAACACCCGAATCTGAGCTATGGTAATACTCAGAACGCACAAAATGCACATCTTCTGAACCCACAACAACCAATTCAGCAGCAGTTTCGTCCTCCACAACCATTTTATCCACAACAACAGATGTACCCACAGAGACCTTTCCAACAGGTGAACCAACAGAATAGGCCGTTTGGACAGTTTGCACCAGTCCCGGTGAACTTTCCACAACAACCTTATCCTGTTGCTCAAGATAATACTTACTCTTTAAAGGTGGAGAATGCTCTGAAGGAGTTCATTGTTAAGCAGACAGAGACGAATAACCAACTGCAGGCTTCAATCAAGAATGTTGAGAATTCAGTAACAGAGATGGCCAAATTACTACAGCAGAGAGAAAAAGGAAAATTACCAAGTTCTTCTGAAACAAACCCACAATGTAAGGCAGTTACATTGAGGGGAGGAAAAGAGGTTGTTGATCCTGAATTTGAAAAGAAAAGAGATAGGTTGCTGCAGCAGAAAAAGTTCAAGGATGTTCAAACAATGGAAGAAGATGATCACCCTGAACAGAGACAGATACTTGAGGATAAGGGTTTGGAAAAGAATGTCTCAGGATATTCCTTTCCTAAGGAAAAAGAGGGAGGTAATGATAATCCTAACTCTACAGGTAACAAAAAGGATTCACTGGATGAACACATGCCCAGGATACCATATCCTGGGAGACTCAAAAATGATCTTCAAGAAATTAAATTTAAGAAATTTCTTGAAAAGATTAAGGCCATTGAAATATCAATCCCTTTGGTTGAATTAATTGCTGAAATGCCCACTTACGCTAAGTTTCTGAAAGAATTAATTTCAGGGAAAAGAAGTGCAGGAGAGCAGCAAATGGTGGTCTTAAATCAAAATTGTAGCTTGGTCTTCAACAAAGGATTCCTCCAAAGCTTGAAGATCCAGGGAGTTTCACTTTACCTCTGATTATCAACTGTAAAGAAGCTGGGCGAGGACTCTGTGATTTAGGAAGCAGCATCAATGTAATGCCACTTGCTATGGCGAGACGTTTGGATTTGGGAAAGATGAGGCCAGTCAATATGACCCTCTTCTTTGCTGATCAATCGAGCACCAGACCAGAAGGGATCATTGAAGATGTTATAGTAAAGACAAGAGGCCTTTGTTTTCCAGCTGACTTTGTCATTCTTGATATCGACGAAAATGTCAGAATTCCTATCATATTAGGGAGGCCTTTTCTGGTGACTGCGGGAGCCATGATTGATGCAAAGAATGGCATAGTGAAGCTTCATGTTGATAACCAGGAGGTCACTTTTGACATGATGAAGATGTCAACATATCCTTTTAACGCTTTTGAAACCAATGTAGCGGGGAAGGAATTAGAAGATAGTACTATGGAGGGGGGAAATCTTTTTGATTACTATAATCTCTTTACCACTGATGTAACTGAGAACAATCTCACCCCACTCACAAATGCTAAAGATGCTACTTTTGCTTACTTGTGTGCGGTTAGATTCGCTGATCCTGAGACTGGTGAAATCAAGGATGGATCAGAAAGTGAGGATATGCCATCTTCAGAGCAATCTGAGGATGACATTGATAAAACAGACCCTTCTGAAGAAGGATCTGATTTAAAGATGGAAGTACAAACTCGAAGCAGATTAACTCCATCAATAGAAAACCCACCTGAGCTTGAGCTTAAAGTATTACCAGAACATCTTAAGTATGCCTTTTTGGCAGACAAAAAGAAGCTTCCGGTAATAATTTCATCCAAATTGAGTGAAGAACAAGAACAAGCTCTAGTAGGTACTCTTAAAAATCATATTCAGGCAATTGCTTGGACTATAGCAGATATCAAAGGCATCAGTCCACACATTTGTATGCATAGGATTCTGATGGAGGATGAATACAAACCGTCCAGACAACCACAAAGGAGGTTAAATCCACCAATGCAGGAAGTTGTCAAGAAGGAGGTAATCAAGATACTTGATGCAGGTATAATCTATCCTATCTCTGATAGTAAATGGGTGAGTCCAACACAAGTTGTACCCAAAAAGGGTGGGATTTGTATTGTGACCAATGAACATGGTGATGAAGTAGCAACAAGACCAGTAACTGGTTGGAGAGTTTGCATTGACTATAGAAAATTAAACACTGCCACAAGAAAAGATCATTTTTTTTTACCGTTCATTGATCAAATGTTAGAAAGATTGTCAGGTAAACCATTTTACAGTTTTCTAGATGGTTATTCAGGTTATAATCAAATAGTTATTGCTAGTGAAGATCATGAGAAAACAACTTTTACATGCCCATATGGAACATTTGCTTATAGAAGAATGCCTTTTGGATTATGTAATGCTCCTACTACATTTCAAAGATGCATGATGAGTATTTTCTCTGATTTTATTGAAAAATGCATTGAAGTGTTTATGGATGATTTTACTGTTCATGGAACTGACTTTGAAGATTCTTTAAAAAATTTGTCAAAAATTTTGCAGAGATGTGAGGACACTAACTTAGTTCTTAACTGGGAAAAGTGTCATTTCATGGTTCAGGAAGGAATTGTCCTAGGACACAAAGTATCTAGAGCAGGAATAGAAGTAGATAAGGCTAAGATTTCTGTAATAGCAAATTTACCACCACCTAAAACAATTAAGGCAGTAAGGAGTTTTCTTGGTCATGCTGGTTTTTATAGAAGGTTTATTAAGGACTTTTCTAAGATAGCAAGACCTTTGTGTAATCTTCTTCATAAGGATGTGACATTTAGCTTTGATGAAGATTGCTTAACAGCTTTTAAGACTTTGAAGGAGAAATTAATCACTGCACCTATAGTTCAGTCTCCTGATTGGAGTCTACCTTTTGAGCTTATGTGCGATGGAAGTGAGAATGCAGTAGGAGCAGTTTTGGGGCAACACAAAGAAGGCAAACATCATGTTATCTATTATGCTAGTCATACTCTTAATGATGCCCAGATAAACTACACTACTACAGAAAAGGAAATGTATGCTGTAGTTTTTGCCTTTGATAAGTTCAGACAGTATCTTATTGGAGCCCAAACTATAGTTTACACAGATCATTCTGCATTACGATATCTTTTCTCAAAGCAAGAAGCCAAACCGAGGCTGATAAGATGGGTTTTACTTCTACAAGAATTTGACATTATTATCAAGGATAGAAAAGGAAAAGATAATGGACTAGCAGACCACCTTTCTAGATTGGAGGAGAAAACAGAGAAGGAGGAAGTTGTAAATGATAAATTTCCAGATGAACAATTGTATGCTTTGCAGTTGCATCAATTTGATTGTCCTTGGTTTTCAGATTTTGCTAATTATCTAGCTTGCAAGATTGTCCCAAAGTTTAAAGACTCTCATCAGAAGTCAAGGTTTTTCAGAGAAATTCAGAAATACTATTGGGATGACCCCTTTTTATTCAAGTTTTGTTCAGACCAGGTTATTAGGCGCTGTGTTCATGAAAAAGAAGGTTTCCAAATTGTTAGAAGGTGTCATGAGAACCCTTTAGGAGGCCATCATGGTCCTGCTAGGACTGCTAGAAAAGTTCTAGACTGTGGGTTTTACTGGCCAACTATCTTTTTGGATTCCCAGAAACTTATAAAGATGTGTGACAGATGTCAAAGATTGGGAAACATTTCAATGAGAGAAGAAATGCCTCAAAAAGGGATTTTAGAAGTAGAGATATTTGATGTTTGGGGAATTGATTTTATGGGACCATTCCCCCCATCTTTTGGTAATCATTATATTCTAGTAGCCGTTGATTATGTTTCAAAATGGGTAGAAGCAGTAGCCTTACCCAATAATGAAGCTAAACAAGTTACTAAATTTCTACAGAAGAATATTTTTACCAGGTTTGGAGCCCCTCGTGCCATTATATCTGATGGAGGATCTCACTTTGTGAATAAACTCTTTGAGAAATTACTGAAGCAGTATGGTGTTCATCATAAAGTTGGATCACCATATCATCCTCAGACAAGTGGACAGGTGGAGGTATCTAATAAGGAAATTAAGCATATTTTACAAGCTTCTGTGAACATTACAAGAAAAGACTGGTCAAAGAAGTTAGATGATGCTTTATGGGCTTACAGAACTGCTTTTAAAACTCCTATAGGAATGTCTCCCTACAGATTAGTTTTTGGAAAAGCATGTCATCTCCCAGTTGAGCTAAAACATAGAGCATATTGGGCCATTAAAATGCTCAACATGGATTTTCAGTCAAGACAAGATAAGAGGAAGTTTGATCTGTCTAAACTGGAAGAGATGAGACTGGAAGCATATGAAAGCAGCAAGATTTATAAAGATCGAACTAAGAAAATTCATGATTCAAAAATTAAACATAAGGAATTTTCTGTTGGTCAATTGGTTTTGCTTTATAATTCTCGTTTGAAATTATTTCCAGGTAAGCTCAGATCAAGGTGGACAGGACCATTCCCTATTGTAGCTGTTCATGACAATGGATCAGTTACAATTATGCTCGATGAAGGAAAAAAGACTGTAAATGGACACAGGCTAAAGGAATATATTGGCCAACAAGATCTAAATATCCAAACTGAATATTTGGATAATCCTTAGTTTTCTATTTTCTTAAAAAAAAAATAAAAATATATATATATATAGGGGGTGGATACTACCCAGGTTAACTGAGTAGTATTTCCCTTTTCTTTAGATTTATTTTTCATCTCTAATTCTTTTATTCTTTATTTTCAGGAATTCGAGAAATGAAGCTGTGATGGAATGAAGGAGGATGAGACAAGAATCTTCAAACAGGTTTTTGAGTATTAAGTGTTTGGAAAATGAAGTATGAATGGATCCTGAGGCCACGCTTCTGTAATTTTGTCAAAGCGTGAGTTAAAAAATGAATTACTCTTGCTCACGCTTTGTAAAAGTTATGATGCAAGGTGATCAGTTCAAATTTTTATTCTGTTCAAAATGATAATTTGTTAAGGAATAAGAGTTTGATGTCTACGCTTTGTCGAAAAACAAAGCGAGACTATTTTACTCTGGGAATTGTACAAGAATGTTTTCTCGCGTTGTAATTAACAAAGCGAGAAAGGATTTTTATAGCCACGCAATGACAATCGACAGAGCGAGAGTTTGGGAATTTTGAACGGATAGATTTTCAAACTTCTCAAAGACCAAATTACCCTTTTCAGACTCTTCTTCTTCTCTTACACCAACCATCACACGTCGTTTCAACCGCCAGTAATTATGGCAGAATTTAGTTTTTCTGCTATAAAATCTAGTCGAATCCTCCTCTTCTTTCATCTCAAACATTTTCCATCCTAAGAAATTATCCTAAAACCATTATCAAAAGTCAGAATGGCCGCAGCAGCTCCAAATGCTAGAACATCCATTCTAGACATTCCTGATGAAATCTTGGGAGATATTCTCTCAAGGATGGGAAGAGAAGAAATGAAGGATGTAGCCAGGTTAGCCCCAACTTGCAAAAAGTTCGCCAGAGCAAGTATGGCGCCTGTAGTATGGAGGAGGGCAAATGTGGAGAGGCGGATGACTGCAGAGAGGACACTTGACTCTCATTACGTCCAAATACTTCGAAGATGCAGAGAGGCGGGAAATTTCATGCTGAAACTAGAACCTGCACTCTCGAGATTCTGCAATACAGGGCTCAAGGAAGCCGCTTTTGAAGTCCTTAAGCCTGGAATCGATGACAACCATCACCCCTCAATCTTTATCAAGGCCTTCATTCTTTTGAGTTCGGAGAGCCTTGAGGAAATTGATGAGGGATTGTATCTTCTCGGATCAATCCTTAAAGATGAAGATCATATTCGCAAGATTGAGGCGAAGATCAGCAAGTTATTCAATGAAAGCGAAGAAGAGCCTAATCCCTTTAGGGGACAAGGACATCGCGAGTACTGTGATTATTTAGCGCCACATAGTAGGGACTTAGTTAGGGAACCTCCACACTTTAACTATGGTGCCACAAACATTGATTGTTTGTGTTGTGAGGTTACTAGTTTAATTAGGAGATTAAGAGAAAATTTTAATGAGCATGTAATTGAATCTGAGTCAGAATTAGAAACTGATTCAGATTCAAATTGATCGACTATGTAATCTCTTAATTTGTATCTAAATTCTAAGCCCTTTGGTGTTGCTATATACATACTCCTCGCTTCATTTTTATTAAAAGGAAACAACTTGATTGATCTTATCCTTTACATTAGATTTTTATCTGTCTTTTTAAATAAAATTTTCAAAATAGGGTTATTTTAGGCTTAATCATTACTCCCTGCAGAGATAAGATTTACTATCTTGACCCCTGCAGTCCTTAGATAAAAATAGGCGTCTCTGTCCTTGCAGTCATTCCTCTCAGTTGTCATTTCAAAAATTTTCATCAGATTTTATTCTCTTATTCAAGAAGAAATCGCCATACACCATTTTTATCATTCTCATAAGCAAGATCATTCGAAAAACCTATCGACGAAGAAAATGGCCGAGAACAATCCGTAAGCAATCTTGTTCATCCTTTCTTTCTTTTATTTTTAGTTCTATTTTGCAAAGTTTGTTGTCGAATTGCATTTCTAGACCTAGGGTTCATGATTCTATATTTTTCAGGGAATGGCTGTAGAAAACGGAAACATTAATCATTTAAGATTCCTCATAACTAAGAGCCGTCTCTTTACACTCATTAATCCAGAGAGTCTTTTCTGAAATCTTTAGTTTGTAACCGATGCATTATCCATATGAGACTTTGGAGCTTCATATTAGGAATGAAACCCCCATTTCGAATATTCTGGTTCCATCATAAAAGTATTCCCCTGTATTCCTTATCATATTATTTTCTGGAAACAGAAATGCTAGGAATCCACAGCGCACCGGAACTCAAATATCCCATTTACCCACTGAGTTGTTGGGGGATATTCTATCAAGAATTGGAAAAGACAATGTTAGAGAGCTCTTCAGGATAGCAGAAGTCTCTCCATCATTTTACCAAGCAAGCAAAACTCATCTTGTATACAAGAGAGTGGACTTGGAATCGTGTATGAGATGGAGAGAAGACGTTTATCCGGACAACTAGAAAAGATTCATTCGAGAGTGTCAAAATGCAGGGAACTTCATGTTCAACATTGAACCTGCATTAAAAGCATTTGTGGAGGAAAGAGATGAGAAGAAGGCATATGAAATCCTCAAGCCAGGACTAGATGATGGGCATGAACCTACTATTCTGCTCAGAACGATGCTCCTATTAACAAAACAAGAGGATAAGTGGATTGAAGAAGGATTAGAGTTGGTCCAAACAGTAGCTTCTAATGTTTTAGAAGTGGTTTTCATCAAAATCTATCTTTTTCATTGGTTCACCCATATTCCTCAAATCCCAAATCCTTTTCAAGGGCAACCAGAGATGAGCTACTGTAAGGATCATACTTTGCAGGTTCGAGTCTTACTACCACCACACATCAGGATGGACTGTATCCCTTGTCAATTCTTTGACATGGTGAGGCAGTTTAGACTGTATTGTGGTGAAGTGTTTCCTGATGAGTTTATGTGGACCGACTCCGATGATGAGGAAATTGACCCCTGAGCAGTTAGAGCTAGAAAATTCTATAGTATTATATATGTTTGTAATTCCTGGATATTCTGATGTATTTTGGATCATTTGGACTTCATGTATTACAATTCTCCTACTTTCTATTTTGTATGATCAGTTTCTTTACTCAATTCAAACATGAATTAAAGATGAAACTGGAAGTTTCTCTTAAAACTGAGAATGTTATCAAGGGAGTTTGGATCAGAGGAAACTTAGATCAAACACTCCACTGAATATTCTTCAGATTAAAAGAGGAAGTAAAAACAGGAAATGAGATGGAAGAATTGGTAATCTTTAAATAAATAAGTTAAGGGTAGATTTTTGTTAGGCATTAAGATGAATTTGGTGAAGAAGATTTAACCAGACTTAATATACAATTTAGAAGTCTTAATCCTTTTCAATGATTACCCCTCGCTTTGTTTTCAACCAATCTAATTTTATCCAATTTATGTTGTTTGAGTTCATTAACTCAATTTTTAAATCAATAACCAGACTCACTGATGTGGCAGGTCTAGAATGAGTGAGTACACTCTAAATACTTGAGTACCCTACTCTTTATTCTTTAACTAGGCCAGCCCATTGTTTTATATAAGACCTATAACCTCCTTATCTTTTCAAATCATTTTCATACCTTTTCATATTCTCTCTCGAGAAGAAACCGCCATTTTTAAGTTCTTCTTCTTCCTCTATTGCGAAACCCTTCTTCAGAAACACTCAGCTTCAGGAACAATCCTAATGGCGAGCAACAACCCGTAAGCTCTCCGTTCATTTTTCATCGCATTTCTTCCTGATGTTTCAAGTTGCTACATTCTGCATTATAATGTTTTTACTCATACTAGGGTTAAAGTTTTTCATCCACTCTCGTTCTTCCCTAATTGAAAACTTGGAGTATAATTTCAACTGATCTTTCTTCTTTAAAATTCGATTAAATAACAGTGAGGAGCAGCCTTCTGAGTCCTCTGCTTTACACCTGACTGATCTTCCATTGGATGTCCTTGGGGAGATTCTGTCACGAGTAGGGCAGAGCAGCTTTGAAGATCTGCTCAAGTGCAAACAAATCTGTTCAACATTTACAATAGTCTCAGAATATCCTACTGTTCTCCGGAGATTTAATGTAGAGGATCCGGCCTTTAAAAGAATCTCTAATGAATCCACTGGTAAAATCAAGTTTCTACATGCCTGTAGAGAGGCTAAGAATCATATTCTGAACTTACCCAAGGCTTTGGAACTGTTTACACAAGGGAAAGGATTCAAGGCATTTCAGATCCTGGATGAAGGAATAGAAGTTAACTTCAAGATTTCTCAATATTTTAAAGCTTTATGATGTTTAAGTAAAAGTTCTAGAGAAGAGATAGATGCTGGACTTCGCTTAATTAGTCCAATCTTAAGTGATAGATTAAACAGTTATGAGTTTAGATATAATCTTCTCACCCTACTTTCAGAATGGGAATATGTCCCGAATCCATTTTTAGGGCAGAAAAATAGGGAATTCTGTGTTATAGAAGTTCATGATCAGGAAACCTTCCATAGGCCATCATACTATACAGCTGATCAGGTCTGCTATCTCTGCTGTGACACAAAAAGAGCCATAGATGATTTTAGGATGGCAGCAGGGGAGAACTATGATAATTATAGCATTAATGAATAAGCTCTTGGACAAAGGAGAAAGAGATTGATGTATGTGAATGTCTTCTAATTTTTGACTTTGAAACTGTCACTAGATCAGATCTTCTATACAATGTAATGCAGCCTGATTTTGATAATAAAATCTAATCTCATTACTGCATAAATGTTGAGTTTAACTCTTAACTCTGTGTTTTTTCTCCTTTTCTTTTCAGAAATGTCGAAAACCCTCAACTCTTGGAAACTCAAATACTTGATTTACCAATTGAGTTACTGGGAGACATTCTGTCAAGACTAGGAATGGAAAGCATAAAGGCACTTTTTAGAGCGTCCGAAACTTCTAAGCAATTCCTCTCAGCAAGCAGATCATCGTTAGCTCTAAAGAGAGCTAATTTGGAAACTTGTGCTGTTTGGAGAGGAGATGCTTACCCAAGTAACCAAGTCAGATTCATTAAAAGATGTCAGGATGCAGGCAATTATATGTTTAATATTGTGCCTGCATTGATAGCCTTTATCGAGGATAAAAATGAGGAAAAAGCTTATGAAATTCTTAAGCCCGGATTAGATGATAAACACAAACCAACCACTTTCATAAGATCCTTTCTACTGCTTTCCAAACAAGATCCGCAGCTGGATGAGGAAGGAATTCAATTGATCAAATCTGTGACTCAAGATCCTTTTGAACTTCTGTTCTTAAAAATGAGTGTTCTCCACTGGCTCCTTTATGGTGAAAAGTTCCCAAACCCATTCCTTGATCAAGAGGAAAGGAGTTTTTGTAAGAATCACTCTATCCAAGAGCGACAGCAATTACCTTTTAATGAAAGGATGGAGTGTATTCCTTGTGAACTGTTTGATTATGTCAAGCAATACAGAAGAGCAAGTGGCGAACTAGGCATATTATTTGAATGGGAGCAATGGAACAATGGAGAAGAAGATCAGAATGAAGAAGAACTACTAGAATTAGAATAATCTAGAAATCAAGTGATTGATAGTTTCTTTGCTTGTATCTTTTGTGTTTTTGTCTTGGGACAGAGAATTATGTGGATGATTCGAAACTGTACATCCCTTTTCCATTAATGAATTGCATTCTCTAGCTTTTAATTCTATTTTTGTTTTTAACCTTATTCAGCTATGAAATTGGAACTTCATCAAAGCAACCAAGGACTTCAATAAAGAAATCTGGATTGGGGGAAACTCAGATCACAGATCTTCCTTATGAGATTCTTGGAAACATTTTATCAAGATTGGCATTTGACCACCTTGAGACTGTCTTTAATTGTAAACTAGTCTGCAAAGAGCTCGAAAAAGCTACTCATCATCCTTTAGTCTTGAAAAAGGCTTCTCTTGAAGACTTTACAGCATGGGGATGGGGAACTTTTGAAGAGACACAAAGCGTTTTCCTTGAAACCTGCAAAAATGCAGGAAATTGGATGTACCAGTTACATGAGGCATTGCGTTTGTTCGTTAAAGACAAGAATGAACAAGCAGCATTTGAACTCTTAAAACCTGCAATTACTGATAATCACCCCCCATCCATCTATGTAAAAGCTCTTATGCTCTTAAGTAAGGATGAAAGGGAAGAGCAAGAGAAGGGAATTTGGCTCTTCGCTCCTCTGTGCAAGAATAGACGAAGACTCAAGGATCTTCGACTTCAAGTCAGAGGGTGGTTATCGAGTTATGAGGAATTTATCTCACCCTTTCAAGGACAACCCAAGAAGAGACTTTGTGACCTTAGGAGCTATTATGATAACAATTATGGTCCTTCAAGGAATACCTATGGAGTCGTGTCAATTTACTGTATGAGGTGCTTAGTCTCTGAGCATTGTAATCTGTTTCTCAGATTTGGAATTGAGGCAGAGACACCTCCTCATTTGTAATTGATAGGTTGAATGTCATAAGAAACACCATGCTTTGTAGTTTCATATTTTGAATCTGATGGATTATATGTTTTGCTTTTGATTAATGATGTTTTGAATTCGAATTTCCTGCTATTTTCTGATTAAATTAGACTCAGTCAGCATTGAAATCTTCACATTTAGAGCAAATCTCTAAATGTAAGTATGGTGATATCATGAATAGAATGATGAATATAAAAAGGAAATTTGGTATTATGCTTTTTTTTTTTATCATCTGCACATTTAGAGTCAAGCTCTAAATGTGAGTATGGTGACACTAATTTACCAGTTGTTCTTGTTTCTTAAGGATTCATAAGATGACCTATGAAGAACTTCAAGCTCGAAATATAGAATCGGATAAGAAAGAGAAATCATTTTTGGCAAAGACGAGAACGGATAACATGGTAGAAACTATTCGGAAAAGTGGTGGATGGACAGCAATGCAAATTTCACCTCCAGACTTTTATATCAATCCATTTATGCTTCAACATATACCAGATAAGGAAAAGGAATCATTGAGGATTGATTTAGAAGAAGCATTCTGGAATAAGATGAATAGATTTTGGGATGATCAAATGATAATTCTGATCAATGATAGGCCTCTGCCTAATGAAATCAGACTGGAAAGACTTTTGGAAAGGGAAAGGAAGTGCATGGCTGAGTGGAATCAGGAGTGCTACAGAATTATCAATCCAAAAGATCAGACAGGGCTGGAGTTGGATTACTTTGATCCTCAACCACTACCAAAATATGTGAAGCGACTCACCAAATATTGCTGCAAACTTAATGAAATCCGGAATGCTAGAGTCTATGATGCTCAGCAGGCACTCCCTGCATACATGCCTCCAACATTCCTGAACAAGAAGGGACCTGTTGAACAGAATTTCTTGACAAATCTGGCCTTAGATAAGATTATTGATGCTCGGATCAATTTAAGGCATGACCTCGAGCCTTATTTCAAGAAAGCTAAACAAGGTAAGGCGGTATGGAAAGATGTCCTTAGAATTATTCAGGAAGCTAGAAATAACTGGATCAGGTATATGAATAAATGGTCTAAAGGGGAAGATCTAAGGAAAAGGATTCTTAAACCAGGGTTGATAAGGAAACCTGATGAGGAATTTCCTTTGGAGGAGTTTGCTGATTTGATGCCAGAACAGCAAGCATGGATTAAGGATGCAGAGAAGAGAGAAGCTGAGAGATCAGGCAAAAACAGGAAGCAGAGATCAGATGCAAAACAGACACCACAAAATATAGTAAGGAATATTTTCAGAGAATCAGTTGTTAATGAAGGACTGGAACCTGTAGCGAATTTCAGAAAAGTTTCAGCCCCATCAATAACACCAGCAGATGCAGATCTACTCATTACAGATAGACCCAATAAGATCATGAAGAGATTACCTCCAACTCTCCAACAGGAAGTTAATGGATATGTCCAGGAGAGGAAGAAAGAATTCATCGAGAAGTATGTCAGGTATGATGCTATGTGCAGGGAAAATGCATACAAGGAGCACAGACCCTACACTGATCAAACACAAGGAAGAATTCAGCAGGTAATTATTGATGATTGGGATGCATGGAATGAGAAATATCTGAATAGAAAGGGAATGAATATCATGCTGAAGGGATTGGGCAAGAATTTCTATGTTAAGAAGCACGATTCAGATGAAGACAATACAGATGATGAGCAAAGAATTGAGAAGATGAGAGTAGTTGATGAGGTTACAACTATTGTGGGAGAAAAGAATGAGGAAAATGATGAAATCCATCCGATTCTGCAAGAGAGTATGGATTGCTATTATGCAAACAAACGAAAGGCAGATCGTGAATGGGAGGAACTCATGAGAACTCAAGACAAGAAAGGTAAAAAGAAAGTATCCACCAAAAAGAGAAAGTCACACAATCTCAGTTCGAGCACTTCAGATAAAGTACCAATAGCTAAGAAAAGGACTGGGAGGAAGGTGGAGACAAGCAGGTCCGAGAAAGCTAGCCGAATTCCAAAGAAGAGGAAAAATGAAGATGAGCTAGCAACCAAAGAAATTCTGGATTTGACAAAAGACTTGATGGATGAAGATGTTGAGATTCTACAATCAGCTCAAGAAAAGAAAGAAGTTGTTACCTACAAAAGGAGAGGAAACTTACCTTCTGAGCAGAAGGAGACCAACCCTGAAGAATTTAAGCAGCAAGGGTCTTCTCTTGAGAATGTAGAACAATTGGGAATCATTCCTGAGAAAGAAAAGCAACAAGAAAAAGAACCTGAAAAGCCAGTTAAGAAGTTCAGGATAAAGATGAAGGCTAGAAAGCCTAAGTATGTGGTACCTGACACCAGCTCTGAAGAAGAAAAAGTCGAACCAACTCTAGGGATAGTTCCCTACACAGAGAGGTTGGAGCTCACTCCTTACACTAATTTGGAAGTGGGGGATATAGACCCAGAGGGCTGGAGAGCATGTATTGAAGAACATCAACCTGATGAACAAGGATCAACTAGACCAAGCACTGATCTCCAACTGGTTCAGATTGCTGAAAAAGATGATAGAGAAGGGCAAGATGAAGATCAACAAGCTCAGGTTAAAAGGGATCTTATTCAAAGTCAGATTGATTTACAAGAATTTTCAGGAAAAGAAACTGAACAAGATGTACCACCAGAACAAGTTGCAGATGAGCAAGAATTTGTGAATCAAATTGAGAAATCAGTGGCAGACACATTTCAGGAACAGACACTGGAAGATTTACAGACTTTTGATGTAATACCCCGTAAGGATGCATAAGCATTTATTTTTGAAACCCGAATAGTTTGTATCCCAAGTAAACAAAAGAACCCTAACTCTTCGCGCGAGAAAAGCCGAAGCACAACTTCGAGGACGAAGTTGATTCTTAAGGGGGGTAGACTGTAATACCCCGGATTTTTATCAATGTCCGAAGGAATAAAAATTTATTCCGATCAATGTCGAAATATATCCGAGAAGAAGAAAATAATTTATCACAATAAATTATTGCTCGGATATGAAACGACGATAGATTTAAATTCAAAATGGAATAAAAGAGGGAAAGGAAGCCCGAAGACATTCCATGAATTGAGTAAAAATTATTGGAGTTAAGTTCATGAAGGAAAAGAATTTTAATTCCAAGAACCCGTGAAGTCGGAAGAAATTTAATGATACAAGTTATTGCACGGGAATCAAAAGACGACGAATTGGAAGCCGACGAACCCAAGACCGACGGACTTAAGATTTCAAACATGAAATTCATTTGAGTCGAGATAAATTTAAGATAAGAATTTATGATCCGATAATGACCCGAAAAATCGAGCCCGAAAACGTAGGAGGACAGAAGTCCGAAAGAGAGGAGGAAAAGCACGACGGATCGCACGACCCCGCCCGGACCGAAGTCCAGGCGTGTTTGGCGCGCTGTCCGCGCGGGCTTTAGGCGATTCGCGCGCCAACCCCGCGTGGGTATGACAGCAACGGCGTTTGTCGCGTTTTGGCGACTTTCTCGCCAATTTTTGGGGCCCAAGGCTGGAATCATGGGGGGAACACATCTTGGACGTTATGTGTTGGATCCCATCCCCATTGTCAGCCTCCCTCATCAATCATTTACCCCAAAAACTCTCCCAAAACTCTCCCTAAGCCAAACACTCTTCCGACGAACTTCCGGCGACTTTCCGACGAGTTTCCGGCAACCAAATCCAACCAAGGAAGTGTATAGATCAAGGATTGCAGGCTTTGGATTGTTGGTAAGATGTAAATCAAGTTTCTTTATGATTTTAAGATCATAAACATCATCCTAACTTACGAATCTTCGTATTCAAACACAAATCGGAGCCAAGGGAAGAATAAATCGGGTGGAAGAGATTCGTTCGTGACATCCCGTGGATTCCGGACGACCCCGTGACTTCCTAGACATCATCCCCACTGTAAGTTAACCTTACTATGGTTTTGGGTGACTTAAAATGCAACCAAACATAGAGATTCAACTCAAGAAAATTAATAAAAATCTGTCAACAAGAGAAACCCTCAACGCAGCGTTTTCGTATGAATTTTTCGAACCTCTAAAGCTGCTCAAACAATAAAACTCAAAACATGAAAAGTATTCCTAAGACTTAGATCTAGCTTCTGTAAAAGTTTTAGAATTTTTCATGATGTTTTGAAACCTGAAACCAACCCAAAACCGAAGAGCATTAAATCTGGATCTTAGAATCCTTGACAGAATTTTCGTTCGAACTTGTTGGTTATTTTTACCTTGGATCTAGGCTGATCTAGGATTGGAGTTGAACATAAGAATTGTAGATCTATGAGTGTTGAATACCTCTGTAAAATTTCATGCATTTTCATCAAGTTTTGATACCCCAAATCGAGTCGGACATATTCTGCGTTTTAAAGAATTTTCAAAGGTTGACAGTTTTCTTAACCGAACTTGATGAGCATATTTCTATCATTTTTGTCCGATCCAGTCTTTGTGATCTAAACAAAAATTGTAGATAATCATGTCTAGTATGTGTCTGTAAATTTTCAGAATTTTTGAAGTTCATTTGTTATGTTAAAAAGTCAAATCTTTGACAGATGTCAAACCTGAATCCTGACAGCTTTTTGTTTCTGTAGAAAACTTGATTTTTGACATGCTTCCTATCATTTTTCCGAAAAACTCAAAACATGAAAGTTGTTCATTGGGATGTTTTTGAGCTACTGTGAAAATTTCAGATCAATCGCCTAAGAAATGGATTTTTAAACTGAAAGGGCGTAAACTGTGACATCGATCGGTTTTAACTTGTGAAATTTTGAAATTTTTAAACAACGATCGAAATCTTGTGATACGATAAAGCTATATTTTTGAAAATCCCGTTACACTAAAGTTGAAACAATATCGGTTACATAAAATCAGGGGGTGAGTGCTCTGCAGGGTGCCCTCCTAATTGTTCATTTTGTGCCAAAACGGCAATGATTATTACGCGCGAAAGATCGCCAAAACGGCATCTTATTATTTTGGGCCTATCCTCTCGAGTGTATCCGTATGGGTTACTCGAGGCTCGACGGAGCGGTACTGGATATGGCGTATTTGGTCACAAGAGACCAACGGCCTACCCTCTCGAGTGTATCCGTATGGGTTACTCGAGGCTCGACGGAGTGGTACTGGGTATGGCGTATCGGCTGCGGCCGCCGGATCACCGGCTAAAATGACATGATACTTATGAAATTGGCTGAGGCCGCCGGATCACCGGCTAACTGTTACTATTGATATTGGCTGCGGCCGCCGGATCACCGGCTAACTGTTACTATTGATATTGGCTGCGGCCGCCGGATCACCGGCTAAATGATATATTGTTGAGATGATGGCGTAACGGGAAATATATTAAAAGCTCAGATTTTTATGAAATTGGCTGCGGGCGCCGGATTGCCGGCTAAATTAAATATTGTTGAGATGGTGGCGTATCGGGAAGAATTTTTAAAAAAAAAGCTCAAATTTTTATTTACTTACTTACGGCATTATTCATGTTTTTAAATCATGTCTTAAATAATTGCCCATGCTTAAGTTTTTAATTATGAAATTAAATGTGTCTTTAAAGTATGCAATTATATTCGCATTTTTAAAATAAAATATTTTTATGCATGACAAAAAGTTTTATCTTAACTATGCCGTGCAAATCATTTTACTATGTAAGTTGAATCATGATCACGTGGAAATCTTTATTTTAAATCATGCCATTTATTTATTAGTGGATGATTAACTTAAATTGGGTATTACCTACAAACATCTTTTTATTAAATTTAATTAAAGGATTTGAAACCCCTAAATCATGCTATGTGTTAACTTACTCAGCGCGTTTTTGCTGACCCAAACCATTTATCCCCTTTTTCTTACAGAGTCTGAAGATTATGCATCGTCATATGCATACATGGGAACATTTGGGGAAATCTCTATTTTAAATCTCTGCATTTAATTACGACTTGCATGAACGGGACTGTTTAACCCGTGTTTTGGCCATGTCGGCCCTTATACTTTATTTCCGCTGCACAATTTATATTTCCGCTGCAACTTTGATGTATTATCTTTAAATTATATATGAATGGGCTGTTTGAATATTTTAAATTCTGAAAAACCATAGCCTTGCATCTCTTTAGTGAGCTCGGAGAAACCGTGTCTTGCTAGGGAGGTGTGGCGGTGGCATCCCGGCCTGGGTTACCAAAACCGGGGTGTTACAATGTGGTATCAGAGCCCAGACTATTTTAAAGCTAATTATTTTAAAGAAAATATCTGATACCAAAGTTGGTATCAGAGCCCGGAATATTTTAAACTACTATTTTAAAGAGCCCTTAATATTTTTAAACTATTATTTTCAAGTATTATTATTTTTAAAGTTATTACTTCTAAACTAGTAATATATTTTAAAGAGCCCAATTATTATTTTGAAGTTAAAGCCCAAATTTTTTTTTAGCCCAAAATTTTTTTTAGAAGCCCAAGAAATTATTTTGGCCCAATAACCTTGTTTTTATTTAAAGCCCAAATAATTTATTTCTTTCGGCCCAATATAGCGGCCCAAACCTTTTATCCTTATTTTAATATATCCATGGAATAAATTTATTTTAAAACCCATGGATAAATAAATGCATGCATAAAATTTTTTTTATCAAGGGGGATCATCACTGCATGTGCATATTGCATTTCTATACCTTAGAGAACCTAGAAGCGTTATGTTGGAACCTAGATCTTTTTCTTGCGCTAGATGGCTAACCAAGACATGATGAACTTAATGGTCAAAATGATGAACGCTCACTTTGATTCCCAACAAACCATACAACAAATGGAACATCGTATGGCCCAATTGGAGGCAAATCTGCACCATATGGGAAGCTTAAGAGAGGCGGACCACCACCGCATAAACCAGCTCGAAGACCAAATCCAAAACCTTACTACACAAAATCTATGTTTAAAGGAGCTTGTTGATGCTCATGGGGATGACTTGAACCACATTTTCGATGACCTACTACCGTCAAGTCCAGTGGAGGAAGATCCGGAGGAGGATCCCACCACTGTGCCGGAGGACGCTTAGAAACGATAGGAGGATCCTATTTTGGTATATCCTATCACTTGTACTAAAAAAAATTCCTTTTAAGGAAATAAAATGCAAGATTTATCTATTTAAGATAAATTTAAATCCGAAATTATAAAAACATAAAAACACACGATGCATCAAACTATGCAGTACAAACAGAGACATGCACGGAATCAGAGTAACGTCACAGTACTACATCTTAAGAGAAATACCAAACCAAGTCTAACTGAAAACGCAAATGGGAAATACTAAACCAACCGCTGCTAACACGAGTCTAGATAAAACATAAACGGGAAACATAAAGTCACTGATCAGGAGGAGGGAACCGGCGACGCATGTAGTCATCCATCTGACGCATGTAGGCGTACATGTCCGTCAAGGTGGCCTGCTGCTCCGCCTGTCTCACAGTGAGCGTGTCCATACGATCCTGATAGAGATCCATCCTAGCATCCAAGGCGTCATAGCGAGCCTGCCCAGCTGCAAACCCGGCATCCATACTGATACGCATCTCCTGCATCATCTGGAGCATCTGCGTCATGTCCTGACCCCGCGGTGGAACCACACCCTGCTGTGGAACCACAGGAGGAGGAAGTGGTCGCTCAGGAGGAACAACTAAGATCAAACCACCATCCTCAGGCTGCGGGTGCAGTATAGCCCGAGGCGCTCCACGACGCAAAGTGCTGCGCCGGGCGGCATAAGACGGAATACGGTAGTGCTCACCTGGAGCTAAAGGATAGGGGTCCGTCTCGGGAGACGTGCGGATCCCCTGGGCAGCGCATAAGCCACAAATGAGGTGTGCGTGAGTAATCACCCTACTCCCTCGCCCCCGTCGTAAACCCCTCAGGTTGTCCGCAATGCAAGCGCCCACATTTACCCGGCCGCCCCGTGCGATAAAGCAGATAGTCTCAAAGACATGATCTATGACGATATGACTTCGGGTGATCGGCCGGATGCGTCCTAACCAAAGCTGAGCAAGTACACGCCAATGAGCATCCAAAGATGTCAGTCGCAACTCGTGGGGTTCCCCAGTCCGCGGGGGTACCTCGGTACACAAGACACCCCAGGCAGGGGCATAAACCCGACCCTCTGGCTGCGGTCGGAACGCGCCATCATCTGGAAGGCCGAAATAGGTGTTAATCGCCCGAGCACTGAAGTCTAAGTAGCGACCACGAACCAAGACTCGAGAGAGGTCGTCGTCTACCCCAAGACCACTGATGTTGGCGATAACCTCCATGGCTAGATAGCCGGAGGCAACGCCCTCGGGATGACGTGCAAGACCGGTCCACTGGAGATGCCCCAACACTGCACTGATCCGATCATCGCCCATATGATCGGGGAACAAGCCTCGCTCGGGAACGTAAGCCCTCTTCCGACGAAGCTCGTCGAAATAGAAGTCCTGGGAGGCCATCGTACGGAAACGGAACCGATCATGCCGGCGAGGACGCACCTCGTAAGGGAGACCCCTGAGCCTCGACTCTCGCTCCTCGTCCTCCTCGGACTCACTGTCGTCATTGCCGTCGCTATCATCACTATCCGGCATCACCGGAGCGGCAGTGCTAGGGCCAGCCGCATCAAGTCGAGTAGCCCGTCTCTTGGCCCCCGGAAGGACTATAAGGAACGCCAAGATGAACCACAGAAAAAGCAACATCCTGCGAACACCCAATATCAAGGGTAAGACTAATTTTCAACACATCAATTCACAAGCAAAAATACATATAGACATCATAAATATAAAGTTCCAACGAGGAAAATCCAGGAGGGATTTAGACCCAATAGTTTGTCAATACATATTGGGAGAGAATCAAACCAAGGAATGTGCCCAGACAAATTCAAAAACCCATTGTGGCATTCTGCCGAACACCTTATGCGCGCAATAAATTAAGTCAAAAATTTTGTAAACACATGGCAATTAACCACAAAACCAAACAATTGCTTGAACAATAAATCATAATCACAAGTGTCAACAAACAACACCAATGAAACCACTTTTACACCAATAACACCAACAAAATCGAAAATTTTATAGTTCCCCTAAAAATCCAAGTTCTAGCAAGAAATTCCACAACTTAGGCACATATATACATACCAATATTTCCTAAACAATAGAAATGGCACCAAAGTACTACATACAACCATTAATTCGCGAGAATTAAGCCGAAAATTTCAAAACCCCAATTTACATGCCAAAACCCTAATTCCTCAATTCAATCAAATTCTAACAAATCAAGGCATAAAACTTGAAATTGACAAGTGAAAATAGAAGATACATACCTTACAAAGAGAAATCGAAGTCGGAACTAGGAGAATCCGAGCACGAGGGGACGAATTTGAGAGGAAGTTGGGAGGAATTTCGGAAGGGGAAAGGGGTGAAATGGCTCGCGCCCCGCGCGAGCCCTATATGCTGACCCTGGGGCGCCGCGCGGACCCCGCGCGCTAAACCCCCTAAACCCGCGCGGACCCCGCGCGGGACAAAAAAAAAATATATATATATATATATTTTTTTATTTACTCCTCCTCTGCTCTACAAAATACAAGTGGACCGAAACGTGTGAAACGGCAAGACATAGAATTTCAAGTCGTAGATAAGGTCATGTTAAAGATATCACCGATGAAGGGGGTGATGCATTTTGGCAAACGAGGAAAGCTAAGTCCTCGGAATATAGGACCTTATGAAATTCTAGTAAAGGTCGGGAATCTAGCATATCGTCTAGTCTTACCACCACAATTGGCTAGAGTTCACAATGTGTTCCACATATCACAATTGAAGAAGTATGTGCACGATCCGACCCATGTACTCCAACCGGAAGGAATTAAATTGGATGATGACTTGAGCTATGAGGAAATTCCGGTACAATTACTCGATGTTAAGGAGAGAGTAACAAGGAACAAAACCGTGAGAATGGTCAAGGTTCTTTGGTCGAACCATGAAAGTGAAACAGCAACATGGGAACTAGGAGCCGACATGAAGGAGCGTCATCCGACCCTATTCCAAGATGGTGCAACCACAGTTATGGGGACATAACTGTAATCTTAAGGGGGGGAGGATGTAATACCCCGTAAGGATGCATAAGCATTTATTTTTGAAACCCGAATAGTTTGTATCCCAAGTAAACAAAAGAACCCTAACTCTTCGCGCGAGAAAAGCCGAAGCACAACTTCGAGGACGAAGTTGATTCTTAAGGGGGGTAGACTGTAATACCCCGGATTTTTATCAATGTCCGAAGGAATAAAAATTTATTCCGATCAATGTCGAAATATATCCGAGAAGAAGAAAATAATTTATCACAATAAATTATTGCTCGGATATGAAACGACGATAGATTTAAATTCAAAATGGAATAAAAGAGGGAAAGGAAGCCCGAAGACATTCCATGAATTGAGTAAAAATAATTGGAGTTAAGTTCATGAAGGAAAAGAATTTTAATTCCAAGAACCCGTGAAGTCGGAAGAAATTTAATGATACAAGTTATTGCACGGGAATCAAAAGACGACGAATTGGAAGCCGACGAACCCAAGACCGACGGACTTAAGATTTCAAACATGAAATTCATTTGAGTCGAGATAAATTTAAGATAAGAATTTATGATCCGATAATGAACCGAAAAATCGAGCCCGAAAACGTAGGAGGACAGAAGTCCGAAAGAGAGGAGGAAAAGCACGACGGATCGCACGACCCCGCCCGGACCGAAGTCCAGGCTTGTTTGGCGCGCTGTCCGCGCGGGCTTTAGGCGATTCGCGCGCCAACCCCGCGTGGGTATGACAGCAACGGCGTTTGTCGCGTTTTGGCGACTTTCTCGCCAATTTTTGGGGCCCAAGGCTGGAATCATGGGGGGAACACATCTTGGACGTTATGTGTTGGATCCCATCCCCATTGTCAGCCTCCCTCATCAATCATTTACCCTAAAAACTCTCCCAAAACTCTCCCTAAGCCAAACACTCTTCCGACGAACTTCCGGCGACTTTCCGACGAGTTTCCGGCAACCAAATCCAACCAAGGAAGTGTATAGATCAAGGATTGCAGGCTTTGGATTGTTGGTAAGATGTAAATCAAGTTTCTTTATGATTTTAAGATCATAAACATCATCCTAACTTACGAATCTTCGTATTCAAACACAAATCGGAGCCAAGGGAAGAATAAATCGGGTGGAAGAGATTCGTTCGTGACATCCCGTGGATTCCGGACGACCCCGTGACTTCCTAGACATCATCCCCACTGTAAGTTAACCTTACTATGGTTTTGGGTGACTTAAAATGCAACCAAACATAGAGATTCAACTCAAGAAAATTAATAAAAATCTGTCAACAAGAGAAACCCTCAACGCAGCGTTTTCGTATGAATTTTTCGAACCTCTAAAGCTGCTCAAACAATAAAACTCAAAACATGAAAAGTATTCCTAAGACTTAGATCTAGCTTCTGTAAAAGTTTTAGAATTTTTCATGATGTTTTGAAACCTGAAACCAACCCAAAACCGAAGAGTATTAAATCTGGATCTTAGAATCCTTGACAGAATTTTCGTTCGAACTTGTTGGTTATTTTTACCTTGGATCTAGGCTGATCTAGGATTGGAGTTGAACATAAGAATTGTAGATCTATGAGTCTTGAATACCTCTGTAAAATTTCATGCATTTTCATCAAGTTTTGATACCCCAAATCGAGTCGGACATATTCTGCGTTTTAAAGAATTTTCAAAGGTTGACAGTTTTCTTAACCGAACTTGATGAGCATATTTCTATAATTTTTAGTCCGATCCAATCTTTGTGATCTAAACAAAAATTGTAGATAATCATGTCTAGTATGTGTCTGTAAATTTTCAGAATTTTTGAAGTTCATTTGTTATGTTAAAAAGTCAAATCTTTGACAGATGTCAAACCTGAATCCTGACAGCTTTTTGTTTCTGTAGAAAACTTGATTTTTGACATGCTTCCTATCATTTTTCCGAAAAACTCAAAACATGAAAGTTGTTCATTGGGATGTTTTTGAGCTACTGTGAAAATTTCAGATCAATCGCCTAAGAAATGGATTTTTAAACTGAAAGGGCGTAAACTGTGACATCGATCGGTTTTAACTTGTGAAATTTTGAAATTTTTAAACAACGATCGAAATCTTGTGATACGATAAAGCTATATTTTTTAAAATCCCGTTACACTAAAGTTGAAACAATATCGGTTACATAAAATCAGGGGGTGAGTGCTCTGCAGGGTGCCCTCCTAATTGTTCATTTTGTGCCAAAACGGCAATGATTATTACGCGCGAAAGATCGCCAAAACGGCATCTTATTATTTTGGGCCTATCCTCTCGAGTGTATCCGTATGGGTTACTCGAGGCTCGACGGAGCGGTACTGGATATGGCGTATTTGGTCACAAGAGACCAACGGCCTACCCTCTCGAGTGTATCCGTATGGGTTACTCGAGGCTCGACGGAGTGGTACTGGGTATGGCGTATCGGCTGCGGCCGCCGGATCACCGGCTAAAATGACATGATACTTATGAAATTGGCTGAGGCCGCCGGATCACCGGCTAACTGTTACTATTGATATTGGCTGCGGCCGCCGGATTACCGGCTAACTGTTACTATTGATATTGGCTGCGGCCGCCGGATCACCGGCTAAATGATATATTGTTGAGATGATGGCGTAACGGGAAATATATTAAAAGCTCAGATTTTTATGAAATTGGCTGCGGGCGCCGGATTGCCGGCTAAATTAAATATTGTTGAGATGGTGGCGTATCGGGAAGAATTTTTAAAAAAAAAGCTCAAATTTTTATTTACTTACTTACGGCATTATTCATGTTTTTAAATCATGTCTTAAATAATTGCCCATGCTTAAGTTTTTAATTATGAAATTAAATGTGTCTTTAAAGTATGCAATTATATTCGCATTTTTAAAATAAAATATTTTTATGCATGACAAAAAGTTTTATCTTAACTATGCCGTGCAAATCATTTTACTATGTAAGTTGAATCATGATCACGTGGAAATCTTTATTTTAAATCATGCCATTTATTTATTAGTGGATGATTAACTTAAATTGGGTATTACCTACAAACATCTTTTTATTAAATTTAATTAAAGGATTTGAAACCCCTAAATCATGCTATGTGTTAACTTACTCAGCGCGTTTTTGCTGACCCAAACCATTTATCCCCTTTTTCTTACAGAGTCTGAAGATTATGCATCGTCATATGCATACATGGGAACATTTGGGGAAATCTCTATTTTAAATCCCTGCATTTAATTACGACTTGCATGAACGGGACTGTTTAACCCGTGTTTTGGCCATGTCGGCCCTTATACTTTATTTCCGCTGCACAATTTATATTTCCGCTGCAACTTTGATGTATTATCTTTAAATTATATATGAATGGGCTGTTTGAATATTTTAAATTCTGAAAAACCATAGCCTTGCATCTCTTTAGTGAGCTCGGAGAAACCGTGTCTTGCTAGGGAGGTGTGGCGGTGGCATCCCGGCCTGGGTTACCAAAACCGGGGTGTTACATTTGAAGATATGAACTTGCATGGAACTACAGTCGGGAACATGACTTATCTCTGGAAGGACTGATTAAAAAGTTCAGAAAATTGGCTAGAGAAGGAGGGAATGCACGCACCTCAGCAGAACAAGCAAGTGAATATGCAGCTAAACTTGAGTCAGAATTAGAGGAAATCCAACAACAAATAAATTCTGACCAAGTAATGGAACCATCTCCATTAGCAATTCAAGCTTATGAAGAAGAAGTGCAGAGAAATGAAACTCAATAAGCTCAGCAGAGAAAATATTTTATGGAAGACACTGTCAGTCAATATCTCAGAACACAGATGAATGCTGAAAATCAAATGAATCAATGGCTCCTTCCACCTCAAGTCAGGGATGAAGTAGTTCAGAGAGAAATTGCAAGGATGAATGATCCTGAATGGGCCGCAGAACAGAAGAAGAAAGTAGAAGAATATTTTGGAGTCAAAGGACTTCTAGATTCAGAATCTACTGCTATTCCTCTTCTACTAAACGAACCTGTACAGGAAGATCCCACAGAGATCTTAAATCAGCATAGCCTTGAAGTTACTGAGAAGGTAGATACCAGCACGTCATTGATTTATGATTCAGGTATAGGCAATTCACAACATGATGACACTGATAGAGTTCAAGAAGAACATCCAGAGCCTGACCATGAGCAAAACTCAGAACAAGTTCATGAAGAAAACGTGGAACCTGCTCAAGAAGGAGGCCAAACAGAAGAACAAGAAAATGAGAATGCTGGGGATGAGCAAGAAGAAGCACAAGAATCCGAGGGAAATGAATCAGATACATTTGAAGGATCATCCCCCGGAAAAGATGTCCCAGAATTGCTACCTTCGAGTTATTGGGGAAAGAATAGTCCAAAGGTGAGGTTGTCAATCCCTGATAGCATTGAAAAGAGGACTGAATTTACAGAAGAAGAAATCAAGGTTAAGTTTAATGGAAGAAAGGAGGCATTGGAGAATTACTTGGGGATGTCCAAAATGATTGTTCCGGACAAAGGATTTCATCCCAAGTGGCTGGATCATAAGTGTATCAGCTACTGGAGGAGGATCAATGAATGGGACATTTTCATGAGACACAATAACAAATGTGGTTATGTGGAACTGACCAGGGAGTTCTATGCTAACTTTGATGTTGAGGCAGAAACAACATGGATTAGAGGGAAAACAGTGCAAGTCACTGTAGAAACTCTAAATGATCTGATACAGGCACCTTTGTTAGAACAGCCAGAAGTCAAATCCGAGGTCCTATTGAGGAAGAAAACTCAAGGAAATAAACTTGTTAATGCTAGAAAAATGGCACTGGGATTCTGTTCAACACACAGAGGAACTGAGCAGAATAAGATTCCATTGAAGAATTTGAAGCCTGAGTACCTGCCTACACTTGATTTCTACTATTCAAAGCTCAGACCTACCACAAATTTTCAAGGACCCTCAGCCGGAACTTTCGAGGGATTTGCATTGTTATGGTCAGGAAGGAAATGCAGTGCTGCACACCATGTTCTCAATGTTATTAAGTCAAGAGTTGGAGAAGATGCAGCTTTGGCTTATCCGAATTTAATCAGAAGACTTTGTGAGAAACAAGGAGTTTCAATCACACCATTTTTACCAGAGATCATAAAGATAGATCCTCCTATTCCATTACCAGAAGACACTTTAAGGGGAGAGTTGATTTACCAAATGCCAGATTTAGAGGAACAAACTTCCGAAGGATCAGGATCAAAGGTGCCATCTCCTAAGACAAAAATGGTCAATCTTCCTTCAAAATCAAGATCATATCAGTCAAGAACCGCAACAAAAAGGACAAAGACTGTAACTCCATCTCCTGCATTGAATCCTATTCCAGAAGATGAAGAGTTTGAGAACACTTCTGCACCATCTCAACCTTTGAGACAACCAATGAGGAACACAGTATCTGTGGATGAATCTCAGAATATGAGTACTTCAATCCAAAGTTTTGCACAGTCCATGGAGATGCTAGTGAAAACTATGTCAGAAGACAAGCATGTTCAAAGAGAAATGGAGCAGAAGAGGATTGAACTTGAGCATGTCAGGATTCAAACTGAGGAGAAACTCAGGAAAGAGGAGATGGAGAGGCAAGAGAAGATAAGGAAGGAAGAATGGGATAGACAGGAAAGGATGAGAAGGGAAGAGATGGAAAGATTTGAAAGGCTGAGAAGAGAAGAACTTGAAGAGAGAAGACAGGAACGAGAAAGGGATATGGAACTGAGGAGGCAGGAGCAGTATAATAGTACGAGATTGGTAGACATCCTTGCCAACCTAGTCTCGGATCTAAAGAAATCTCCATCCAGACCACCTAAAGATCCAGACAATGATGCAGGACCATCCTGAGATCACAGGGGAGTTTTCTGAAACTTTCTTCTTCTTCTTTTTAATTGCAGTCTCTTTTTCTTTATTTCTTTCCTGTTTCCATTTATTTCAATATAAACTTAGGATAGAATTAATATGAAGTTGTATCATAGTATTGAATTTCAAGTTAGGATCATAAAAAATAATAATAAACTCAGGGAGGCTAATAAACTGATAAAGGAATAGAAGATGAGTTTAAAAGTGGTTCCTGTGGAGGCATCTACCTTATAGATTTTCACTGCAAGCATGAGCCGCTCTTGAAAACTGTTTTTAGCTGTAAGCTCTGAGATTGATTGATGTCATTACTGGATAAATAGTTTGAAGGTTTTATGATGATATTAACCTTAGTGATTTGCATACTATAAACAATAACTGCACAAAGTTAAGAGGATTGATCTAATCTAGTCTCTCTTGGAAGATGAGTGTGCATATTGAGTAAAAAAAAAAGAGAAAGAGAAAAAGAGAGCAAGGGAAATTTTAGAAACAGACGTGGTAAAATAATATGGATATAAGTAGCTGGCACAGCTGCCCCTCTGATTTATAAGTTGAAGAACTTTAAAAAAGCAGAATCAAGGGCAGGGGAGTTGAAGTTTCATCTGCAATGTCAGGTCATGCGACTCCTCCTAATAATGTGAAACCGAGCTATTGAAAGCCACGGAAGGCCACCCCTTGATAAAAAAAAAGTGTGTATTTCATTTCAGAATACAAGATATGCACATGAGTTGGACAAGATTGAGCGTGAGAAGAGAAATCTGGCTAACTAAGGAGCAGAACAATAATTCACATAAATGCAAATCACTTCTGTTAATGTTTCCATGAAATCTGGTGAATTCGAAGTCAGGTATGAAGCATCAATCAGTTGAAAGAGTTGAGTTTGGGATAGTTGGAAAAGAGAAGGTAGTGATCCAGTGGAGTCTTACATGAACATCTTAATCTTAGTAGCCACTAATTGGACTTATTCTTTGAAACTTTACAAGTTTCTTACCACTTGAGGACAAGTGTTTCTAAATGTGAGGATGGTGATGACAGCCTTTTGTGACTGTCATTTGCGTCCAATTTAGTGTCTTAATGATGATCTTTTGTTCTTAATTCCATTGATTTTTGATGAATAATCATAGAGGATTAGAAAAGATGGAAGAAGAATTCAGATTGCAAAGAAGTTGGAAATACATTGAAAATGGCTTGAAATTCTGAGTTTTCTTTGTAAGTCTCGCACGCGGTGTTTCTATTGAACTGATCCACGCTTTGTCATGCATCAGGAAGTTAAGCTGGAAAACAGCAGGAAGTGGAAAGGACATAGCGAGGAAAGAAAAGGAATGGTGCGAGGGTTTGTTTCCGAAATCAGGAAAAGATTTAAGGAAAAATGTGCAGATGCTGAAGTCCACGCGATGATTGTTTGACATCGCGAGGGAAGAAAATTTATGCAAGACAGAAAGCTTTATTCATCATGGCGAGAAGCAGATTCTTTGGAGAAATCAAAAGACCTCGCCTTGTTGAGAAAGATGATTAAGTTTCTGAACTCTCGCTTTGAAGGAACTGGACAAAGCGAGAGGAGAGTTATTCTAATGTGAGCGGTTATCATCCAAGGCTCAAGCAGTTACAACACCCATCTATAAATAAGACCCTTGGGGGAATCAGCTCAGAAGGCGGGAGATTGAAGAGAATAGCTCGATTTTACTCTCCAGTCCACTTTTTAGAATTTAGTAGGTAGGTTAGGATTTAATTTTCTCTGCAATTTACTTTGATGTTCTTCAGATTTGTAATTTGATTTCGTAGAATTGTAATTCGATTTCGTAGTAGATTCCTTTAAGATTAGCTGTTAGATTAGCTTGAGGATACCCTGGGAGGAGAGTTGCTTTCGGATCGCTTGTTCATCCATCATGACGATCATCATCTAAACTCCGACTCGTTCGCTCATCTTTGCATTATTCTGATAGCAATCAGATTTCCAGGTGTATTCGTTTTTAATTCTTTGTTATTTGAGATACAAGAAGAATGATCGGTTATCAGATTGTGAATTTCTTATTTTTCTGGTTTCTATTTCTATTTCGTAATTCTGTTTCAGCAGAGTATAAACCTTAATTTCATTATTCAATCTGAATTTTGCATCATATCCTTAATTCGATTTTCGAAGATCATAACACTTCCACATTTTTAATTCGTAAATTGTTCATTCCAATTACGTAAGAAATTTGGATATTGTAACCGAGTTAGGTATGATCTGGCAGAATTATGAATTCACTCGATTTTCTGTCAATATTATGTTTACAGACGAGAATCATAGTGTTTAATGTTCAGAACTCTAAAAGGTTCCTAGAGACCCATGCAGTGTTAATCATCGCTTGATAATCTTTAAGAATCAATAGCTTTGAGTTCATGAATTTGGATGCAAAAGATTCTATGTTCATAATTTTCTAAACGGAAATTCCAGAAGGTAGTTATGACAGTTATAAATTCTGATCATTTACTTCGAATAAGGGTAAACCATCGCTTCATCCTAAAAGATGATGTGAGGAAATATCCAGTTAGATCTATTGTGACAAAGGCTATTCAAATAACTCACGCGATGTTAATCTGACAAAGCGAGAGGACCAACGTATAATGACAATAGATTTGATGTCCATTTTACAGGGTATCAATTATTCACTTTTACTTCTTATACGTATATAACCCCTATCTATAAGTAGGAATTGAGTACCTCGCCGCATTCTTACAGAAACTATCGCGAGGCATTCAGTTCTTTGTACAAACAAAATCTGGGGAACATTCTTTGAATATTAGCTCCCTCCACGCTGTACAGACATAGCGTGCGGAAAATTGGAATGTTCATAGTTTGAAACCCAAAATAGTTACTGCGAGCTATTTTGGACACTTATTTTGCAGAGTTACTTCTCAAATCCTTTTTCTTGGGAAAGTTATTTCCTAATTCTGTCTAGTTTCCAATGTATATTTTGGAAGCATCCTTGCCTTTTGATTAAGAGGATTCAGAACCCTCAACGTCTCTTTATACATATAATACTACATATACATATAATATTTTGGGATATTTCCCAGTATATGATGAGTAATCTTACTTCATGATTACAAATTTGCAATTCATATGAGCAATACGTATTACTATTTACACTGGTACGCTGAGAGAGATGATGATATAGGTTTTCTCAATCATTATTTACTCAGGACTGATAAAGAACAAACTTGTTCTTCAGTTGGGCATTTAGTACCTGTCGTTTAAAAGGGAAAGATGCTTCAAAAACCATCTTTTGTCCTAAAAATTAGGAGAGTATCAGGAAGATTAATTTCCGGGGTTCATGGTATTATAGTTATCACTATATGCTATGAGTAGGAGATTAAATATTTCTCCTACAGTCTATTAATCCTGAGTCAAATCACGGATATTTGGAACTGTTTACAGAGATTTCTCGAGCTAAATCATTTATACAAATCTGAGTGGTCTGGATAAGTCAAGGAATTTGAATAGCAATTTCATCTTGATATACTTACAAGACTATTATTCCTTATGAATACTTGAAGGAATTACTCTGAAGAAACAAGTCCTATGAAAACATTGGATGATAGATTTAAATATTAGCTTTTTCATTTGTTGTAGAGGACATCCAATACAGGATCATAAGATCAGTTTGATCAGGGTAATAAAAAGAACAACTTCAAGTTCAGATGAATATAGTATGACTTAGAAGTGACCTCGAGTTGTCAAAGGCTTAATCTGCGTCTGAAAGAAAAAGATTGAGTGACGATTCTGAAAAGCTTTTATCACAGAAAGAGTCTGACATATCATTCTGTGATGATAGTATTCCATGATTTCAGAGCTTAGAATGTCATGACACTGAATCATAAGTACCTGTCTTGGGAAGTGATTAAAGACATGAAGATTTGATTAAGTTGTGTAAAGGATTTTTCTCTCTCAATGAACTTCCATTATGTTTTAGCCAATGAAGTATGATATTCTCATCATATTCCTATTTCATTTGATTTGGTCTGTAACATCTTAAACACGTGAATAAGATCATAATGTTCTACATCATTTTAATTGTTTTCTTTACTACGTTTACAGCTTTAAGCATTTACATTTCAGTAGTATTCTTTAGTAATCATCATTACAACATTCTTAAATCAAGAATAGAGACAGATTCAAGAGCTAATAATTCTATTAAAACACTTCTATCGTGTAACTCTCTTTTGAACGATCCCGACAATAAAAATAAATATTGCAGCTTGATACCGTGCGCTTTCGGTAGGAAAAACTAGGCAAGCTTTTTAACAGCCCTATAGGACTTATAGTGTAAAGGCTGTCGGGGGGCATTGCAGCGGGGTTTTACCTCAAAGCTTCACTGCGTCGCATTGAAAGGATCACAGTTGAGATGCATTCTTCTATTCTGGCATAAGAAGAATCAAGATCCCGGTGACTCTGATTAATTCTTAACCCTATTAGAGATAAATCTGACACATGGAATATTTGTTGGTCGCTTTGATTTACCATGAGTGAGAATCCTAGTTGATTCAATATGCTTCGTATTTTGGGCGCCAATATTATTTGCATGGTTTCTATTTATTCTCACTAGGGCACTGTGTCCTGGTTATCCGGGTTGATGACGTCCCCTTAAGGAGCTCAATAAGGATAATTGTATGAACCCTGCGGGTGGATTTATTCCGTACAATGATGAGGTTTGAGTGATACTACTTAAGGATTAAAAAAGATTAATTAATTAAATTTTCAGAAGTAATTAATGGACGTGCAATATCTTAAATATAGGGAATAAATTGAGTCTAATAGAAGCCCGGATTCAATCTGGATCAGGTCGGGAGTGCAACATTAATTATTTAGTGGAATTAATTAATGTTTTATAGGCCAAATTATGTTCTGGGCTGAACATAAGAATTTGAGTCTGTAAAGGAGCTTGAGCCTGATACCTTCGAGTGGATCCCCAGTCTGGCCCTAGAACCAACTAGGAGAGTTTATAAATAGGTCTTCAAGAAACCCAGGCCTCCATAATAACACAATCATAATTCTCTTCCAAAAATAAGAGGGGGGGGGGGGGGCGGCCATAAGGGAATTTTTGGAGACCTAATTTTCTCTCCATCCGTTCGATAGATCTCTGTCCATCCGGAGTTCGTGCAGGGTCGGGAACAGTCCGGAAGATCCCTGGTGTTGAATTCGTTGGTGTCAAGGCAGTAGATCTGTTCGTTCGCCCGTTCGTGTGCTAGGAAGATTGTTCGTGGTTGCATATTGCAGATCTACGGACATAGACGAAAAGAACCAAGTTTCCAATCAGACGTTGTTGCAGATCTGCTTTGGAAAGGTAATTTTCATAACCATTCTAGTAGATATATTATAATACCATGTATGTATGTGTTGGCATCCAATAACGATCCCTGGGCACGGACCACCTTCATAGGTGTGTTCCAGCATTCACCCCTTATGAATTTGTCCAGTTTAGACTAATTCCCTCCACATCCAATCAAAGTGTGTGGTTGTAAGGTTTTGTAATTGGATTCAGAAGGATACAATTCTTCATTCAGCTGGAATCGTATCAATTCAAATCCAAGCTATCGATCCATGACACCTATTTTCCGTTTTGCCCATTTTCTCGAATCCAAGCTATTGATCCATGGCACCTATTCCTTCAACTTCTGTAACAACCATACTCTGGAATGAACCCCAGATTATACACACCGACTCCTCCCCATGTGTGCATCCAGGTTCCTGCCAAGCATTCCATGATGGGTTGTTGGAGGTGGGGTTTGAACCCTCAACCTCTCTTTAACATCAACGTCCTATGGTAAAGAAGTTAATTAGTTGAGCTGTTCATGTGTCATCAAAGGTGTATGACATCCCAAGCAACACAAATTACGAAGGAGGATAAAGGGGAGGAATAGGGGGGCCGGGTGTAAATCGAATTCCAAACCATAAGGTTGGAAGTTAGAGCATACAACTACTAGACCAAGTTTTGAAACAAATTTCATGCTTTATTTTAGAGTATTTTACATACTTTCTTATATTTAAATTATATAATCAATAGAATTACAAAATAAAAATTTGAATCAAGTAACCAAGCAAATACTTTGACGAAGAGCCGTGGAACTTGCTTCTATTGCAGATACTCCAATGAATCATCCGGACTGATCACATAAATATTGCAACTTAGACACCGTATATTTTCCATGCACAATCTCCCCAAGTCTTGCAAAAACATTACAACTAGATAATATACGTAATAGTAATTCATGCATAGCATTGTCCAAGCCCCCATAACAAATAATATAAATTTGCAAGTGCTCCTCCATTCCTTTTAACACTTCTGTCATCTCCAATCTTCAAGATAAACGGAAATCGGCGGTGTGTAGCCCACCGTTCAACTGGAAACCAACATCGAACATCCCACCTTTTTTTGCCAATCTCCCATTCTCTATCTTAATTATAGTTTGGAACTAATCTATAATTAAATAAAAGGAAAAGATCCTAATGGTCACACAATTTATTTTGTTTCTCAAACAATTCCATAAAAATTATCCCAATCCATCAGGTAACTATGCTATACTTAGCTCAATCGATCACACCCACTCTACTAACAATTAAATCTGACGTGCAAGTGGATAGTGTTGCTACGTCAACCACATTAGATGCATTAATCCGCTGCCACGTCAGAGCTAATTGTCATTAGGGGTGAATGTGATGGATTGAGCTAAGAATAGAATAGTTACCAGATGGATTAAGTTATTTCATTTTTTATGGGATGGTTTTGGAAAAACAAATAAAATTATGGGATCAATATGGTACTTTTACCATTAAATAAAGGATATCAAGCGAATAGAATGTCCTACTTTTTTAAGATTATTGAAAAAGTAATTTAGGCCCCAAAACCTTAGATCCGCCCCCTAGCCCTATATAGTGATTTTATGAGAGTAAGATTGAATCATCACCAATGTGTGATGAGGAGTGATTACTGTAATATATATACACTTAATTACAATTACATGAATGGAAAGAAAATAATATGGCTATAACTACGCAATCACAGAAGATTCTCAATGAATATAAAATATAAACATAATATATTTTATCTTTCTTTCCTAATACCCCCCGTCAAGCGTTGCGTGGGTTGTAGACAAACGCATAGCTTGGAACGAAATCGCTCGAAAGCTGGACGTGGCAAACCCTTGGTGAAGATATCAGCAATCTGAAGCTCAGAAGGAATAAATTGAGTGTGTATGCTTCCCGAAGAGACATGGTCACGAATAAAATGACAATCAATGTCAATGTGTTTAGCGCGCTTGTGAGCTACAGGATTTTGGCTGAGAAAGACGGCACTCTTGTTGTCACAGAATAGTGTTGCCGGCAAAGGAGACGGTAGATGCATCTCTTTCAACAAATTAAGCAACCAAATGATCTCAGAACTTGCATTAGCCAAAGCTCGGTATTCTGATTCACAACTAGAACGGGCAACAGTGGCTTGCTTCTTGGCACTCCAAGAAACAAGGTTGCTTCTTGGCACTCCAAGAAACAAGGTTGCCTCCCAGAAAGATAGAATAACCATAGGTGGACCTTCTAGTGTCAAGACATCTAGCCCAATCAGCATCGGAATATCCAATAACAGACTTCTCCGGACGACAAGTAAAGTGAAGACCATGATGAAGAGTGCCCTTCACGTATCGAAGGATACGTTTTACAATGAAGAAATGCTCTTCGGTTGGAGAGTGTAAAAACTGGCTCACTGTGTTGATTGCGAAGGAGAGATCCGGCCTGGTGATAGTCAAATATTGCAGTGCACCCACCAAAGAGCGATAAAGAGTGGGATCACCGAATGAAGTTCCAGCAGCACGCAATGAAGTGCCCGCAGCGAGTGGAGTGGAAACAGGTTTGTAATCCAACATTGCAGCCCGTTCTAAGATATCATGCGCATACTTGGCTTGCCCAATGAAGAGTCCATCCGAAGTGTAGGAAACTTCGAGGCCCAAAAAATAATTTAAGCGCCCCAAATCTTTAATATCAAATTCCACATGGGTGCGTGTGATGAACCGCTGGATCAAAGAATCATCATTTCCTGTAAGGATAATATCATCCACATACAGAAGTAAATACAAAAGAGAGGGACCCTTCTGAAAGCAGAATAAGGAAGAGTCAGACCGAGTTTGGTGGAATCCTAACTTCAACAAATATGAACTGAAGCGCTGAAACCAAGCCAAAGGAGCTTGGCGGAGCCCATACAAAGCTTTCTTTAAGCGACAGACATGAGTAGGAGCACGCGGATCTACAAAACCAGGCGATTGAGCCATGTACACCGGTTTTGTCAAAACTCCATTTAGAAAAGCATCCTTCACATCCAATTGATGAAGCGACCATCTGTGATGTACAGCAAGAGCAAGAACCGTGCGAACAGTTTTTGCTTGAACAACTGGACTGAAAGTGTGATGGAAATCTGAACCAGGAACCTGAGTGAACCCCTGAGCAACAAGTTTAGCTTTGTGACGTTCAATGGAGCCATCAGAACGATACTTAGTCCGGAAAACCCACATAGAACCAACTATATTGGTGTTAGGTGGTGTTGCAACTAAATCCCAAGTCTGATTACGGTGTAGGGCATCAATTTCCTCTTGCATTGCGGCCACCCAATGGGGAAATTTGGAGGCCGACTTAAATCCACGCGGCACAGAATTAGCAGCAAGAGAAGTGAGCAAGGCTGTAGAAGCAAGATCAACTGGATATTTGGGCTTGAAAATGCCATTTTTCGCCCGTGTAACCATACTATGAGTGGGCTGAACAGGTGGCGGTGTTTGCGGGGACTGCGGTACTGGAACATGCGACTCATCTTCTTGAGGAGCAAGAGTGTTTAAATCTGAGTTCGAACAACCATCATGAACCACATCACCAGTTACTTGAGGAGCAGGGGTGTTTTCAGCGGAGTTCGAACTACCATCATGAACCACATCATTCTCTACTTGAGGAGCAGGAGGGTGTGCAACTGAGTTCGAACTACCATCATCGACCACATCAGGAACCAAGTGAGGTTGAGATGGAGAGACATCCACAATGTTCGAATCGACAGGGTCGATGAAGGAGGAGATGGGCAAGTTCGAACTGGATTCGCTGGTGCTGCCCGAGAATGGGAAAAGATTCTCATCAAATATAGCATGACGGGTGATATATATGCGCGCGGAAGAGGGATCGAAACACCGATAACCCTTGTGAGTGCTACTGTAGCCGAGAAAAATACAGGGACGACTCCGAGGTGACAGCTTATTGGCAGCATAATCCCGAAGAAAAGGAAAATACTCGGCAGCCAAACGGTTTTAAGACATGATAGTGTGGGGAACTGTTGAATAGCAATTCATACGGTGATCTATTATTTAGTACCGAAGATGGCAGACGATTGATCACAAAGACTGCAGTGGCAAAAGCATCAAACCACATAGATGCTGGAGCAGACGAATGAAATAGCATGGAAAGACCTGTTTCTGTAATGTGGCGGTGTTTCCTCTCTGCTCTCCCGTTTTGCTCAGGTGTATAAGGACAGGAAAGCCGATGTAATATACCATGATTAACCATAAAATCAGAAACCTTTTTGTTCACAAATTCAGTGCCACTATCGGATTGAAACACTTTAATAGGTCTAGAAAACTGCGTACACACAAATTTGTGAAACCGTACCAACACCTCAAAAAATTCAGATTTAGCACGTAAGGGGTATAGCCACGAAAACCGTGAGAAATCATCAACAAACACAGCATAATATCGATATCCATAAGAGGAAGTAACAGGAGAAGGACCCCATAAATCACAGTGTACCAGATCAAGTACGAAGGAAGCACGTTTTTCATTTAAATCAAATGATAATCGTTTACTCTTAGCCAACTGACAAGAGGAGCAAACAGTAGGATTTGGCAATAAAGAGGTAACAGATAAGTGTCCAGATTTATTTAGAAAAGAAATGACACTAGGAGCAACATGCCCTAGTCGTAAATGCCATAAACTAAAACTAGCTTTCAAATCCTTCTTATGAAGAGCAGCCACGAACGCTGAGTTAGCTTTATCCAGAATATAAAGGCCATTCTCACACCTTCCCTGAGCCAGAGTTGCCCTTGTCACCCGATTCTGAATAGTGAAAGACTTGTCAGAGAATAAGACATCAACAGGACAGTCCGATGTCAATTTGCTAATAGATAATAAATTTTTTGTTAGATCTGGTACCACCAGGACATCCAGCAAATTAAGATTACGGGAAATATTACGTGAACCAACATGAGAAATAGAAATAGAGCTCCCATTACCAACAGTAACAAAACTATTACCGGAATATGGCTCAGAGAAGTCCAACTGATTTTGATGAGGGGTCATGTGTGTTGACGCACCAGAGTCAACAAACCAATCCGACGTACCGGACGGAGAAACATTACATGATGCATGAAATGCCCTGGCGAGTTCACCCGTATCACTGGACTGAGATGACTGGTTCCTGGCGTGTCCTGCATCACTTTGTAGCTGCAAGTAACGAGGACACTTATCGGCATAGTGTTCCCCACGGCACAATTGGCAACGAGGAGTGAAGGACCGACCACCACGACCGCCACGTCCACCACGACCACCACGCGAATAACCACTGCGGCCGCGAGAAGTGGATTGTGTCGAACAATTGTGGGCGCTGCCTGTATCAGCAACAAAGGCAACAGGCGCTGAAGACAAGGCACGATCCATGGAGCGACTAAGAAGCTCAAATTGAATAGCCTGATGCAACAGATCACGGAAAGGCGGCACCGGTGTCATTGCCATACGGGTATCCGCAAAATTTGCAAACGAGTGTCCAAGGCCTCTGAGGAACCAATGGCTCTTGTCACTCTCATCAACAGGCCGATGAATAGCAGATAACTGATCACAGACAGATTTAAAACGGCGACCATACTCGGCTACTGACTGATCATCACGCCGAATGGATAATAATTCTTCGCGGAGTTGATGGGCTCGCGACGAAGAGGCGTTGGCAAAGGCCACTTCCAGGGCCTTCCAAGCCGAGATGAAAGAGGTACAATCAAGTACTTCTGCCATTGCCTCGGGATCGAGCGTCGCATAGAGAACGCCAAGCAGCTTCTGATCGCGCATAAACCATGCAGGATAGGCGGGGTTGGGCGACTGAACACCTGCATCAGTGGTGATTGTCTTGGACGGAACAGGAGTGGATTCATCAAGAAAGTCCAAGTAATCAAAGGTAGTTGCCATGGAAATAAACTGACGACGCCACATGAGATAGGTAGAAGAGGAAAGCTTTATCTGGACTAGGTTAATCATTGCTGTCGTTTGAGAGGAGGGAGTGTTGACAGCCGCGGCATCCATGGAGGATGAAGAAAAAAAAAAATTAAGGAGGAGGAAGAAGGCAGAAACGAGAAAGAAGAATATCAGAATTAGGGTTACCGATTTTGCTCTGATACCATATGAGAGTAAGATTGAATCATCACCAATGTGTGATGAGGAGTGATTACTGTAATATATATACACTTAATTACAATTACATGAATGGAAAGAAAATAATATGGCTATAACTACGCAATCACAGAAGATTCTCAATGAATATAAAATATACACAGAATATATTTTATCTTTCTTTCCTAATAGATTTACTATATGCCGGCTGGTGGCTACTGGCTAGGACTTGCTACTGCTTTTCGCAGTTAACCTCGTATTTTCTATGTTGCTATTGTTGGGTCGATTTGCATTGTTGAACTATTTGTGTGGCTTGTAGCTGAGATGATATTTTTGCTCGGGAAAAAAAAAAAAAACTCGTTTAGTCCCATAAGTTCTTTAATTTCCAAAACAGTTCCACAAATATCGAATTAGATGAATCCGTCGCATAACTACCCTAATCATTGTCGAACCCGTCCATGAACCGGTTTTTTCGCTAATAGAGTTTCAATTTGAGTTTAAAGCAGTCCTACTATCGCGAACCCGTCCCATAACTTCCCTAATGGAGGGATGAGTTCGGCGATGATTAGGGTAGTTATGGGGCGGGTTCGGCGATGATTAGCGAAAAAACCGAGCTAATGAATGGGTTCGGCTATGATAATGGTAGTTATGGACGGATTCGTCTAATTCAATATTTGAGGGACTGTTTTGAAATTTTTTTAAAATTATGGGACGATATGGTTTTTTTTTTTTTTTTTCCTTTTTGCTTGTGTACTTTTCTGCTTCTACTCATAATGATTTATTGAGATAATCAACTATGTGTTTAATACTTAACCTTTGTATTCACCTAAAAAAAAATACTCAATCTTTTACTTGCTTATTAATTTAGGTAGTTACTACTAAGAGTAGTTGGTAAAACAATAATATCTTGGAAATCAAATGTTGAAATTTTTTTTGGATCATTACATTGCATGCGGTGGGATAATACAAGTTATAGACTAGAAAGATATTGTTTGAGAGGGAAACCTTTCGGGCTCAATTTTGGGACAAAAATTGAGCTAGATTTTTAAAAGGGAACATTTTTGGGCTAAATACAGGGACATGAAAGGTAAAGAAACATTATCATATAGGACCAAAATTGAGAAAATTATAAACATGAGACCAAAATGTGAAAAATTATAAACCTATAAGCAAAATTAAAGATGGTCTTGTCCCTCATATATGAGGTGGAACGGCAGCATTATTCCCTTCTGTTCAATTTCATGGATGCATTTTCAAATGTCGTTCAATTTGCTTAAAAATTCAAATTGTTAGTGCAGCAAATATTGAATTATATGAGGCACAAGACGGGTTGACAAAAGGAAATGTAGGCCTCTTTTCGTACCATCATGAGAGGGAAATTTTAAAAATACTAGTATATAGTAAACGAGGCCGTAGTTCTGACGGAAATTGGAAATAGTGGATAAGAAGATTTCTCATGGTTAGCAATATGAATGTCACTATTAAGGTTAGGTGACAATAATTGTTTAAAGAGTTGTTGTGAAATATATGTATTTAGTGATAGTGACAAATTGGTTTGTCGGCATAAAAATTATAGGTAAATTATCAAGTGTTTGTATATGTTGAAACTTCAAAGTGGTCTATTCACACAAAGCGTTCCATTATTGACGATGTCAATACCTTAATGTTTGTTGTCACCGATATTATAATTTATTTAGTTTTTGTAGTGAATAGATAATAGATAATTGGTATATATATAGAAATTAGGGATGATACATGATATCACTTAAATTGATTAAACTATTATTTTGTGCATTTAACTGAATAATGATTGGTGACCACTTATTTTTATGGTGACACCACAATAATTGATTCTAACCAATTTTTTCTCTATATTTTTGTGTTGTAACTAATAAGTACTATGCCTAATATAGTAACCAATCTGAAAGTGCTTGATGAGGGCACGGTGATTTCTGAAAGGAGGAGAAGATAAAACAGAAAATAAAAATAAAAAACAAAAAATAAAAAAATAAAGTTAAACAAAATAGACTAGGAATGAGTTTGTCGTGATCTTATATATGTTTTCCCCTTTTAATTATTTTCACGACGAAAATGGGATTGCTTAGTTAATACTCCTACGTAACAAGAATATTCATATGTATGTAAAGACGGGTGTCATTTGGAGACTTTTATGAAACTTTGACCGGTGCTATCTATATCTTCTATATAATAAATCCTGAATACTTTTTGGCATGTTCAGACTGTATTGCCCTTATTAAATATACTTCATCCTTTTTTAATTTTAAGGGTTAAAAAGTAATTATGCCCTAGGTTTCCACGTAGGCGCTGATTAATCATACAAAAAAATACAGTCATTCACACGTCAGCGCATAATCATCATCCTTGCCACGTCATCAACCTTTTAAATCCTTTATTTAGATTTAGTCACACATCAGTGCATAATCATCCTCCTTGCCACGTCATCAACATTTTAAATCCTTTATTTAGATACTAAATCTATTTATTAGTATATGAAAATCTTGAGAAATCTTTTCATATATTTTACAAAGATATAAATTGGAAACAAATTATAATATATTTGATGTCTATGACAAATTTAGTAAAACCAATATATTATAAATCCTTTAATTGAATATGTTATATTTTCAAATATATTATATTGATTATATGTAAATATGAGTCTTAAATATTATCCTCAATCAATAGAATAAATTAAAAAAAAATTAATTTATATAATAAATCCTAAATATTTTTTGGCATGTTCAGACTGTATTGCCCTTATTAAATCTAATATTTCAATCTTAGATTTTTTTTTAAAAAATATCAACTCATGGGTACATCTGTAAATTATTAGAAAACATCATAAACATATCTACGGTACCTATGATGACACCTTATAAACGCCACGTCATCCTCTCAAAAATACCAAATGTTGCCACGTGTCTATGTAATAAATTTTGAATTAAATTTAATCATTTTAAATCTTCTTAAAAGATATCTCTCTAAGATTTCATCTGTAAATTAATATTGATATATCTATGGTTCTCATGATGACACCTCAACATCTATATTTCTAAAAAAAATAGGGCAAAAATAAAAAATTTGAAAAGTTGATGAGTGTTAAATGATATTTCTAAGGGAAATGAGGAAATAATTATTTTTTCTAATATTATAAAGTTGGGGACTGTTTTTGCCGAAAAATTAGTTTAAGTACTTATTTTAGAATTTTTTAATTGGGGTATATCTTTTGGAAATTGTTTTTTTCCCCTTAAAAAATGAAAAGATAACAAAAAAGTATAGATAGTATTCTTTAAAAATTTTAGGGATAATAGTCAAAAGGGACAACATATTAGGGAGTAAAATGATATTTTAGAACCTTAATAATGCAAATATATAATTTATTCGAATTTTTTTGGTGAGTAACCGGGTATCCCCAGGCCACATTGGACCCAAGACTAATCCATCGAGGATCTGCATGGGCAATTAACAACACTTCTTCAAATGCATTTTTTTGCATATACAATGTTCGAACCCGAGACTTTGCTTAAGCAACTAGAACTCCAATCCACTCAAGCCAACTGCTGTTGGTGAATTTTGAATAGTTTAAGGGTATTTTTTTTCAATTGCTCTTATTATGTTACATATAAAAGCACAACTATATATATATATATATATATATATATATAGTTTTTCAATGGTAAAAGCAATCTACTTTATATTATGTCCACCTGGTTGGGGGTTTGAATTTTTTCTATCTTATTTCTTTCATTTATTTCTCTTTTAAATTTTGTTGCATGTATTCTTATCACCATTTAAACAAAAGACTTTAAACCTCATGTAGGGGTGGAAATAGCTAGGCTATAGGCCATGCTAGAGTTAAGTTTGAACGGCCTAGGCCTATGTCGATTTTTTAAGGCATGAGATAGATCCATCTTATAAACCTAACATGGCCTATTAAAATTAAATAGGCCAGCTTTTAAGCCTTTTAAAAGTTTGATTAAACCTATTTTAAAAATAACTTTAAATTATTTTATATATATCTGGATGTAATCATAATGTTGAAAGACATATTTATATACGAAGAAAGGACTTATAAATATTTTAACAACCTATATAAAATCAAATTAATAATTATTTCACAAAAATAACAACAATGATACCACATATTTATATGCAATAAACATAAACTTACTAATAATAATGATAACTAATGCTCATCCAATTTTCAAGGGATTAGTCTTGGTTCCAATGAGGCCTGTGATACTCTGGTATTCACATAAAAAAATAATGATAACTATGCCGACCTTGTAGGCCTAATAGATTTTTTTATATAAAGCTTGGTCTAGACCTATTTAGCTAATTAGGCTTTCAAAAAAGCCTAAGCCTAGCCTATTTATAAAAAAAGTTTGGTCTGACATGGTCTTTGATAGACTAGGCCATAGGCCCATGTCGGGTAGCATGGTCTATTCCCATCCATAACCTCATGTAATCCAAAAGAAATTGTATTTTCATTTGACAAACTCATATAAGTTCAACACCGGTGAGCATATAAGTTTAACACTTACGCGCAGTGGCAGACGCATAGTGTCTAGGGCAGGGGGGCGAGGATGCGACTAAATAACTTTGCTTTATTTCATCTTTAATTTCCATAGAATAACTATCAACTATTTTTCATTTTTTTGGATTGCTAATTATATCACTCTCTTCATCAAAGTCTACATGAGCCTATATCTTTAATTTAAAAAATATATAACCCTATGTTAAAAAAGCTCACTAATAAAGAAACATGTTGTATTATTTTTCCTCTTCTTCCCCGTAAATTACTGAAAAATGATTTCTAATATAATTAAATTTATACGACGATATAAAATATTAATGCCAATGTTTGAGTTTGAGGGGCGGAATTATATAAAAAGAATTTCTAATATAGCTAAAACAAACACAACTATATAAAAATTAATAGACAAATTTCGAACTCGAGGGCGGCCCCCTAAGCCTCCATATAGTTCCGCCATTGCCCGTGCGCAGCGGGCGAAAAAATCTAGTAATATATAAAAATAATATTCCTTATGAACAGAAACCTATCAATTCTCTCTCATAAAAATCTCTTATGAACATAACATACCTATTTTCTCTTTATTTACTTTCTGCACGCGATCCAATATATATTTTTAACACTTAATAACTCAATATGTGTACAAGTAAAAATTCTAAGAGTTTGATATTTTAAAACTACAAGATGAGACGAATCCAACGGGATCCCACTTGACTATGTTTTCTCTTTTATAGATATTATATAAAACATGAGACAAAGTTGGATCATAAACAGTAACAAAGATCAACTATATTTTCCTATAAAAAATGGAATAAGTATATAGAAGCACTAGGAGAACCAAATTTTGAGCGGAAATTCACATTAGATAATTTAATTTCATTAAATGATATGAATAAAAAGAATACTACCAAATATATATATAGCAAAAACTTTATGTATTTTTTTTTGCTACAAAAAAAAAAAAAAACTTTATGTATTGATATTATATTTATTATTATTCTTAACAAATTGCTTTATTAGTTGAAATTATATTTAATATAATTAAAAAAATTTAATAAATAATTTATAGATTCATATTGTATTCATTAATGGATAACAAATATTTGTATTAGATATATTAACTAAATTAGTTAAATTACAATACGATAATAAGTTGATCAAACTATGGTCATACATCTCACAAAATCATAGCATTGTGAAATTCATGATGATGGTACATTCAATAACTTTTTTTACATAATCATTTCTAAATTTTAATTTATCAGTGGATTCATTCACAACAATATTTTCTTATATTTTTCTTATTTATTTTGAAAATATCTAGATCTTTGTAAAATTCCTAATTTCTCAAGGTCTTAGGGTGAATAAATATTAATAATCAACTACAATGTGCAACTGTGATTTCATGTACTTCATTTGCCTATATATTGCATTAGAGTCGTGAGTAAAAAGTCTTTTATCTTTTATTTTTCATTTTTCTCCTTTTAGACTATTGTTTATAGTATAATACTACATCTGTTCCATTGATATTGTTTCAAAACTTTTGGACACGTAGTCCAATGGATTTGTTTAATAGTTAATATGTTAAAATTTGTGGAAATATAAATTCTATAAAATATAGTATATTCTAAAACTATGCGAAAAAACAAACCCAACAAAATCCCACTTGACTATATTTTTTTTATATAATTACAATAAAAAAAATTAGGTCAAATCTATACACTACTAAACAATGTTAACAGTCAAAAAACGAGACGGAGTGAGTATTTTTTTAAGGTACTAAATTGTAATATATAAATTATTGGTAGTGGCATATATATTGTCTATTACTCGGTTGTTGTATAAAGTATATACAGTATGTATTAATGTAATAATTAAAATAGTTTAAGGAGCTTGGGGAATGTAATCGACATAATAAAGTTGAAAAATTTTATTTGTAAATTTAATTTTTTTTTCTTTACATTTTCACATTCCCGCCTATTAGGCGGGGTAATACTAGTATATCTTAAAAATGCTGACTTTATAGCAGTAATGGTAATTATTTTGTATTATTGAAAATGTTGATTTGAACATAGAAATCCGATCCAGTATAATTATTTTATAATTTATTCAATCATTTATCCTATCCACAGCCTGATACAAATAACTATGGGTTAAATGTTAAAAAGGGCCATAACAAGGAGGCTATTCTGCTTTTAGGCCATAACAAGTTACAATTATGAAAATAGGCCATAACAAACACAGTTTTGTAAAATTTAGGCCATAGGACCAATTTGAAATTAATAAAGGAATCCAACAACTTTTTCTTTATTTCATTCATACCCCAATGAAGTTTGACTTTATTTACTTTAGCCCTTTCTCAATATACTTAATTTTTCATTATGCAAATGACTCCTAATGCGCTTGAAAATTGGTATCACTGATAGATGTAATTCATAACCTTAGAGATGGTCTTCTTGGAACTATGGTAGGAAATTTATATGCTGGAAAATTAATGTTTGACATACATCCCAGAATTTCCTATAACTTAGCTGACCAAGATTTTAGTAGAGTTCTAACCCTTCATCAGGATTTTAAAAGAAAAGATCTGATGAAAGAAGAGAACATGCCATATTCTATAACTTATAGAATCTCTTATGCACTTTCCAATAGTCATCATTCTGACTTATTTCTCTTGAAAGAATATATAGAAATTCCTAGAATTTTCAAGGAATTCGCTAAAGTCATGACTCCAAATCCGACCCAGATTCCAAGGTTAGGAGGAGTAGACATACAAATAAGAGATCATCCAATTCTAGACAGATCAACGAGTGCTAGAATTGAGTATGCAAGCCGTATGTCTTTTTCGGAAGACAGAATTATGGCATATAAAGGGAAGGAGTTCATCAAAGATCTAACTCCTCAATCCATTGGGGTAGATAATATAAAGATAAAATGCCCTGAAGGATGGAAAGAAATACGAGTAATATTCGACATCACTGAAAAGATTAACAGTTTTCCATGTGATGACTTATACTACTTGCAGCAGCCATCAATTGGAACCTATGAAGGAACAATTGAAATTGCAGGACACGAGATCAGAGTCTTAGGCACCGCCGGAAAAGACAATTGGGTTATGATTTTGGGATTAAGTTTTCTTGAAAATCATAAACCATGGGTAAGAAAGGATAATGGTATAGAATTTAATCTGAAGGGTCACACCATCAGAATTAAGTGACAAGTCCATTCTCCATTTATATCTCAGTAGGTATAATATATGAAGAATATAAGTCAGAATATTTCGCAGCTTATATTGATTCAGGATCAGGTATTTGCACGGCAAAACCAGGAGTTTTCCCTAGCGAAGCTATGGAATCATTACCCATTATTGCAGGAAGAGATTTTTCCCAAAAAATCTTAGTACTAAATAAGGGTATTCGACAAGCCAATATCATGATTGGAGGAGCATTTGGTACACCTTGGTATAAGGTAAAAACGCCTCCTATTTACTTTCATGACACAGGAGCGGATATTTTGTTAGGGAATAATTTTATACAATCCTTTACAAAATATGTTCAAGACAACAAAAGAAATTTATAATATTTACCACAAGTTGTGGAAATGAGATACAGGTGTTGCGCAGGGAAAAGGCATTCAACAGGTTAATGCCTATATTATTTCGCAGCAAACGTGGTGATAATGATGCCAAACTAACCCATCCAAAAATGCAGGATAAAAGAAAGTTTGGTAAGGCTTTGTTGTCTTTTAGACAGCAAGGATTTGATGAAGCTTCTATTGAGGAAATTATAAACCTCAAAGAAGCAATGCAGGAAATGAAGTCATTAAATATAACTTTACTAGACATTGATGGGGAAACTAAATTGTCTCTCGAAAGTGTCAAAAGACTTATCCAGAGAAACTTTAACGAGGATCCTCTGGCATGGTGGGATAAAAACAAGATCGAAGCTACTCTACAGGTAAAAGAACAATATAAATATGAGTATGTTCGATACAAACCCATCTTAATGAATATGCAGGATAAGAAAGATATGCAGCAAATTATCAAGGAGCATATTGATCTTAAACTCATCGAGCCTGGAGTCTCAGCTTATAGTAGCCCTGGATTCTTGGTAAGAAACCACGGTGAAATAAAGAGAGGTAAACCCAGGTTGGTAATAAACTATCAAGGTATTAACAAAATAATACAGTTTGATGGTTATTACATTCCGAGTCGAGAACACTTAATTGATTGCATCAAAGGTGCTAAAGTGTTTTCTAAATTTGATTGCAAATCTGGTTTCTATTAGATTAAGATGGAGAATGAGTCGAAGAAATTCACAGCATTCTCCACCCCACAAGGGCAATATATTTGGAATGTTATGCCAATGGGGCTTTCTAATGCCCCTCAGATATTCCAAAGAAAGATGGATAATCTATTTAAGGATTACCTAGAGTTTATGTTCGTCTACATAGATGATATTCTGATTGCATCTCGAAATATTAAAGAGCATATTAAACATCTTGAAATATTTTCTGATGCATGTCACAGGGAAGGTCTAGTTCTCTCTGAGAAAAAGGCCACTATCGCTGCTAACAAAATTGAATTCTTAGGAGTTCAAATTGATGAAGCAGGAATAGAGTTACAGGAACACATTGTGGAGAAAATCCGCAATTTTCCTGATATATTAAAAGACAAGAAACAACTTCAGAGTTTCTTAGGAGTTGTAAATTTTGCGGGTATGTTTATTAAAGACCTTGCAAAATATAGAAAGGATTTTAGACCACTCCTGAAAGAGACTGAAAGCTCTAGATGGAAATGGGAAGAAATCCATACCAAGAGAATTCGTGAACTAAAGCAAGTCTGCAATAGCTTGCCAAAACTCGCAATACCTCAGGATGAGGATGAGCTGGTAGTCTACACAGACGCCAATGATTTTCGATGGGCAGGAGTGCTCATGAGAAAAACAACTACGGGTCAAGAACCTTGTAGATACACAGGAGGGTTGTTCACTGAACAACAAGCCAAACTTTGGCATATTAACGAGAAGGAATTCTTTGCAGTATGGAAAACATTTAAAAAATGGCCTTTATTCTTACTTGCAAAGAAATTTGTATTAAAAGTTAATAATACTAATGTTAGGGCTTTTTTAAAAAATAAACTTGAATCAAAAATTGAAAAAGCTCGTATTATCAGATGGCAAGCTGAATGTCAATATTATACTTATGATATTGATGTTATAAAATCTCATGAAAATGTTCTTGCAGATTTCTTGACGAGAGATGGAAGCATTTGAAGCTGATTCCATCATTACAAGATTCAGGCACCTCAGAGAAAACCTAGAGGAGCTATCGAAGCATTTTGGACAGCTCGAGATCAATGCACGAGCAGCTGGCCAAATACAACAGAGCGATGTGGACATGGTCCGCAACAATATACGAACCTCCCATATAGCAATGACAGCACTATGGGAAACAGTATTAGAGCCAATCAGGAAAGCGTCAGCTTCCCTGGTAAACAAAGAGAAATGTGCCCAAAAAGCTAAAGTGGTCACATATGAAGAAGCAGAATCAAGCACTGCTTCAAAGGAACCATTGTCGGATACCGACAAAAATGTTGAGCAAGAGGAAAGTCACATTTCCGAAAGCTCAAGTCAACCCACTGCCTCTGGGGAGAAAGAGGAAGAAATTAACCTTAGGCCAATGACAGGCACCTCTAAGGTTAATTCAGACGAGAAGGTCCTATCTACTGCCTGGCTGGACTACCAAGGAAAATGGGAACAACTGGTTTCCAAAAAGGGAATTAACCCAGCAAAACAGTAATCGAGACATCCGGGAGATACAACAGGGTATGGATGCTCGAAGGATCGAAACCAGAAGAAGTTCGAAAGTGGTATGACTTTGGAGCATTAGCATCTATTCATACTACATCACCAGGGTTTCCGGAAATCGAAAAACTTCCGGGATGGATAAGTAGTGCGGTGCACGAATCATGGCAGAACAACCCGCATCTGCAAAGAGGAGATATTCTGGAGCTTAAGTTCATTTCAGCGGCACCAGAGATAGTCGGAAAAGGTTCTTATCCGGTCTTTCAATTTATTAAATTACAGAGACCTGATATGATTGCCTTCAACAGAGTTAAGTCTATGGATGAGAAGGCACCATTGGTATCTTCAATCAGCGAAGATGAAATCTCCACCCGACGAGCATGGGGATTCTGGGTCTGTCTCACCGAGATGGAAAAGGTTAAATATCCGTTTAAAATATTCTCAAACAATTTAAATGGATCGTTCCTGGTTAATTCTTTAACAGGGAAATGCACAGAGTTTGCGGAAACCTCATTTGAAAAGAAGAGGTTACTCATCTGGGAAAACAAGTTGCCAGCAACCGAGTCTACCAGAAAAAAGGCATGCAATATGATGCATGTTGGCCAATGGGATAACCACATATGCCCATATTGTGGAGAACAGGAGAAACCCCTATTCGGCACAAAGATCCGGGTAACCCAGAAAAAATCCGGACCCGAACAGGACAAAGGGAAGAAACGTCCAAAAAACTTTCACAAGCCAAAGTAAGATCAGATGGATGTAAAAGAAAGAGAGGTGTCGGCAACCCTCATAATTAAAAGCCGACAAAGAAAGGCAGAGTGGCTGGCAGAAAGTGGCCGACAAGAGAATGTGGAAAGTTGACAAAAGCCACCTAACGCAATAATTCAAAAAAGGACAATAATGTAGCCGGTGGAAATTAAGGCCAAGTGACGAACACAGTGACGTCACAAGGATTTAGAGGAAGATTGGAATCCGGGGCTGAAGTCCGCGGGCGCCTATAAATAAAGGAGTTTGAAGCAGATGGAAGGCATCGAAAAATCCTCCCAACTCTTCAAAACATTTGTAATATTTCCTTTCTGCAAATTTTCCTTTCTGTGTCTGTAATATTATGGGGAGCATCCCCAAGAGTCTTGCTTCCTCCATGAGGAACTAAGTATCTGTCTTCTCCATTAGGGGAAATAATGTTTGAATAATATTTTTAATATTTCTTCAGTAAAATCCAGGCTTCCAAATATCCCAAATACTCCGATAATATTATTAAAAACCCTTAATTCATATCTTGATACGTCTTAAGATAGGAAACGAAATAGGACTGTGTTGTTTGTTGCTGAAGGAGCCAAGAATCGGCGAACCATCGGTCGCGGCTGCGTGGTTGGAGGAAGTCCGTAAAATCCCGGAGCTTAGGAAACCCGGCAGCAAGGCGGTCAAAGCCAAGGTATGAAGTTTAGTGCTTAATTTAATTATCGGAAGCATGATGGGCAGTTATTGGATTAAATTTAATGAAAAATCTAAAGTTTGGGGTCAAAGTGTAAAAGGGCAAAAGTGGATAAGTCAACTGATGGGGTCAAAATATAATAAAGGAGAGTAGGTGGGCTCAATTATTATTTTAAAAAGTCTGTATGGCCCAAAATTGAACAAAAGTGGTTTGTTATGGCCTAAAATCATAACTCAAACTTGTTATGGCTCAAAAGTGGAAATGACTACTTGTTATGGCCTAAATTAACTATTAACTCAATAACTAAAGCTGTTGATGCTCTTAATGTTGGGAGTACTATTTAATTTGGGCCGAATCGTCACAGTTTTGTTCTTTAGCATCTCCAAAAATTTCCCCATTCTTTCATGCGGCCCTTCAGTTTGCTACCCTAAACCCTAAACCCTTCTGTTTGCTATCCAACAATCCTCCATTCAAAACAAGTTTGAAGGACCATCATTATACTCTGTGGCCTCCTCTCAAGTGATTCATCTTGAATTTGGGCTCTGATACTACTGTTGGAATTGTGATTGCCACCCACACGGCAGGGGCGGACCCAAAAAATTAGTAATGGGGGTCCTAGTTCTTATTGCATGGTTCGCCAATAGGGTTTGTAATCCGTGCTTTTCCACGAGACTTTCAATTTTTGGCTCCATTTTTTTAAAATCTACTTCCTTCGTTTTTTTTTTTTTGTCAGTTGCGTTTGACAAATGGCTACTGTTCGCTCGTATAATTTAACTTAAAATTTTATTATGGTTATATAAGTTAAAATATAACGAAGTTAGATCTTGTTAGATTTGTCTCGTATTGTAGTTTTTAAATATCAAATTTTTAGAATTTTTACTTGTACTGAATTTGAGTTACTAATGGTTTAAAATATGCACCAGACTGCATGTTGGGTGGGTACGTAGCAATCTTTAAAAAACAGAGAAAGTATTAAATTATTATTATAATTATTAATAACATTTTTTATATTCTTTATTTTTCTTTAGTATTACGTCTTGTAGTAGCGCATTGCAAATTGGTCGTTCTTTGCAAAAGAGGTTTAATTCTAATTTTTGTTTTAATATATTTTTTTTTTACTTATTTGTAAAGAACTATGTAAGTAGATGTTGATTCTTTCTTCATATAGACAGTATTTTGGGTGCATGACTTAATTAAAAAAATAGAAAGTATTTTTTTGTGCTTTAAATTTTTTGTTATAATGTCATATACTATGTTTATGAAAAATTGTAAATTTATAAATATATTCTATGATATTATAAGATTCTATTTTTATAATACTCTGAAAATGATTATATGGCCAATAAATCGATAATTTTCAGAATTGAGGAGAAATGATTTCACCTTAGAAATTATTAGAGAAATTTTTTAAAAAAAAATATATAAACTTGAATTTGGATTGGACTATTAACAAAAGTAGGGAATAGCTAAATCTAATATATATAGGCATATATATATAAAATAAATAAAAAAAAATAGGTATATATATAAAAGAAAAAAAAATAATGCTGGGGCCTGGGGGTGCCCAAGCCCCCACACAGGTTCGCCTCTGCCCACCGGCATTATTAAGATATTATCTACTTTAAGCCAAGCCCTGACTGTGTTGTTTCTTGACACCTTCCGAAATGTCTCATACTAATGGAGTTAGTTGGAATCTTATATTTAGGGTCATTTTTCCAATTTTCTTTCGATGTGGGACTCGGGTTTACTACCCAGGATTTAATTCTCTTTTATTTGTTACCTGGCTATGTATATGTTCGAAAATTAATTAGACTTTAGAGTTTTGAAGTTTAAAATTAATGGTGAAAAATAAATTTATAAATTGAGATAATTTTCATTAATTATGTTTGGTGTTAGAGTTTAAAATTAGAGTTTAGAGATTAAAATTGATGTTAAAATTTAGCAGTATGGAAACTAATGTTTCTTATCCCTCTGTCCAAATAAAGATGACTTGTTTGACCCGTACACACAATCTAATACACATATGTATAAGAAATATTATGTAAAATATATATTCTAAAACTATACGATTCGACGAATCTAACAAGACCGGACTTGACAATTTTTTCACATATATACTTGTAATAAAATTGAGTCGAATTTGAACAACAAACAGAGCCAAAAAAAATCTTACAGAACATCTGTGGCGGGACGAAGGGAGTTGTATTTTAAGTTATTTTTTATATTTATTTTAAAAGCTTTACATTTGTTCGCTAAGCTAGCCAAAGTCCAATACCAATGTCCAATACCGGTGGTTACTTAAAAGAGTCGATGGAAAGCCGTATCAGATAAATTATAAAGAAGATATATAAAAAGATGGGTTTGAGCACTGGACCGTTAATGCCCATCTCTGAAATTCAATTACGGGACGTTTGGTTCGATCGATCTAGGATTCCCACTGGGAATCTTAGGTAGGGAATGAAACATGCCTATGTTTGGTTCGGGGTATGTTTCATGTGGGAATCTCACATTCCCACCGAGGTGGGAATGTTGGGTGTTTTAGGTGGGAATCACATTCCCACCTGGAGGGCAGGTAATTTAACTTTTATATTAATTTAACTTTTATACCCTCACTTTTTATACTTATTTTATTTAATAAATTTAGATATTTGTATTCTAAAAAAATGATAAATATATGAAATTTAATTTTAAAAAATAAATTGAAAATTTTTAAATTATTTAAACATATTTTTTAAATATATATTCTCATATTTTACTATGTATTTTTATATATATTCTCATATTAAATAAGTAATTATCACACAATAAAATACATATAAAGATTTTTCAATATTTTAAAAAATAAATCGTATTAAATATTTTTATTGTGTAGCAAAATGACATATTTATAACATTCGTTCAATTGAAATTCAGGGACATTATGGTAAATTAATTAGAACTAGAAATCTGAGATTCCCAATCTAACCAAATGCAATAATCTAAAAACATCAAAAAATAAGATTCCCAGCAATCTCATATTCCCAGTAATCTTACATTCCTAGCAATCACATTCCCACTGGTAATCTAAGATCACTCCAACCAAACGTTAGTATATTGCTTTCATATTCTATCAAATAAATAATGTAACCACTATCGTGGCATGTCCCCACGTGTTAATAAGAACGTTTTTATATTGATATGATGTAACGTGGCTGAGTGCGAGAGAAATTTCTATTTAATGATATCAATACTATATATATATATATATATATATATATATATATATATATATATTCGCTAGACTTGCACCAATAAAAATTTAATTCATTGAGTGAAATTTTAGTTGTATTATTTTGTGACGTCTTTACCTAATGTCGCCTAAATATTTGATGGCCCACAGCCAATATATTATTTGGCCTTATCTAATGATAAAAATAAGGGTCCGGTTAAGGTGCGATTGCATCAAATCGCAGCACATCAAGGCGAAAATCTTGATCGTCCAATTAAAATCCAAGGGTTGTAAATGCAAAAGGGTAAAGTTGTCCAATTAAAATATGGAACGGTTTTATTAATTACAAAATTAACGGATTAGTACGTATCTTTAACGGATTTATTGCATATCTTAAACGGATTTGTATCCTAAAATATCTTACAACAAAAAAATCACTAAAAATCACTATGCTTTTATTTTTAGCGAAATTATTAATTCCTAATTAAAACATTATTCTTTTCAGCGATACATCACTATGCTTCATTTCATCGAGAGTGTAACATTATTTTCAGCGATACAACGTTATTCTTTTCAGCGAGGGAAAGTTATTCATTTCAGCGAGAATGCCACATTATTTTCAGCGATGACTTCAAATTCCTTTCTCCGAGATGTGCAACTAATACACTTTGCAGAGATATTATATCTTTTCAGCGATGCAGAATGCAGGATGCATCATATGTTTTTATTTTTAACGAAATTATTAATTCCTAATTACAACATATTACTGTCACAAATTATATTAATTTGTATCATTATTTTCAGCGATACAACATTATTCTTTTCAGCGATGGAAATCACTTCATTTCAGCGAGAGTGCGTCATTATTTTCAGCGATGACTTTTGAAAAATAATGGTACACTCTCGATGAAGTGCAATTGTTTTCGTCGAGATACTACACTTTGCAGAGATATTATATCTTTTCAGCGATGTTTACGTACTCTTTTCAGCGATGAATGATATACTCTTTAAGCGATTTCACTTTGTACTTTTCAGCGATACATCATATGTTTTTATTTTTAACGAAATTATTAATTCCTAATTACAACATATTACTGACACAAATTATATTAATTTGTATCATTATTTTCAGCGATACATAGTTATTCTTTTCAGCGATATAACTCAGTTCATTTCAGCGAGAGCGTGCCATTATTTTCAGCGATGACTTGAAAAATAATGGTACACTATTGATGAAGTGCAACTGTTTTCTTTAAGATACTATTTTTAACGAAATTATTGATTCCTAATTAAAACATATTAATTTGTATCATTATTTTCAGCGATATAACATTATACTTTTCAGCGATGGTATGTGCTTCATTTCATCGAGATTGTACTATTATTTTCAGCGATGATTGAGATTCCTTTAAGCGAATACGCTTTGCAGAGATGTTATAACTTTTCAGCGATGAACAACTATTCTTTTAAGCGAGTTCACTATGTACTTTTCAGCGATGAACAACTATTCTTTTAAGCGAGTTCACTATCATAAAAACCGCAAATCACTGAAACAATTCGTAAACACTAAAATCAGTTAAATCCATTCAAAGTCATAAAACATTCAACACCATAAATCAAACCATAAATCAAACATTCAACTTTCAACATTTCATTCAAATCACAGTCATAAAACATCCAAAAACATCCAAAAACACATTCAACACCACCATTCAAAAAAGTCATAAAAACATCCAAAAACTTCACAAAGAACAAGTCATTCCAAAAACATCACAATTCAAGAGTCATTCAAAACACATTCCAAAAACATATTAAACAGCCGGGATATTAGCTGGATCAGAGATGGCTTGATGCATCGCCCTAAGCCTATGAATCAGATCTTCCCACATATTTGTAAAAGCCTTTTTGCGTTCTCTCAACTGCCCTGGAGTATTTGCAAATGAGACTTTAACGCTGCGATAGTGATTTGACATTTCACGCAGCTGTGTGGGATCAAATGAACGTCTGTTGACATCAGCACCATTAGATCTGCCTTCATTTTGGAGGACACCAATATGAATATCCAGAGCTTCGAAGTGGGGATACATGATGTTATAAGATCTTTCAGCAGCCTCAATATCAGGATACTCAGTTATAATTTTCAACAGAAATTACTGTGTTTCAACATATAAGAAAGATAGCTTATTAACATATAAGATGTAAATATAAGATACAGAGCAATTCATAGCACTGAAACAATTTTTTGAAACAACTATAATCAGTACAAAAACAAACATAATCAGTTCAAAACAATCACTAAAACAACCATAATCAGTACAAAAACAATTCATATCACTAAAAAACAACCATAATCAGTTCAAAACAAATCATTAAAACAACAATAATCAGTAAAAAAACAATTAATAACTAAAACAACCATAAAACACTTAAACAACTCATAACCCTAGAACAACCATAATCAGTTCAAACAGTTCAAACATAAAACACTGAAACAATTCGTAACCCTAGAACAACTATAATCAGTTCAAAAAAGCATTAAAAACCATAAATCAGTTCAAAACAATTCCAACCAAAAACCATTCTAAACATTAAAACCATAAAACAATTTAAACCATTAATCAAAAGGTTCCTAAGCATACTCAGTTGTAATTTCAATAAGAAATACCTGTGTTTCAATAAGAATATCCTGATGCTTCTTCGGCACATACCCAGCGTTTAACATTTTTTCTATCAAATCATTCAGTCCGCGCGCATTGTCACACGTGGGATGTGTGTCCTTCAGATAATTCCCGAACATCTCCCAGCATTGTGTGAACAAGTCGGATGTGCGACTGGAACTCTCTTCCGTGCATCTTCTTTTGGACGACATTTTTTAGAAATGAAGGTGATTCCGATTACGGTTTTGAGAAATTAGGGTTTTGAGAAACGGTTTAGAAACGAAGATTCGAGAAATGAATGTGATTCCTTTTATAAGGCTCACAGTTTAAAAAATTTTCCGAGGCCCATTTAATTTTATTTAGGCCCATTTCATTTAGGCCACTCCATAAAAACGAAATATATTTCCTTCCATCGCTGAAAACAACATAGACCCATCGCTTAAAATACTAAACAATTATCGCTGAAAACAATATAGAACCATAGCTTAAAATGCTATATTCACATGTACAAACATTTTGTCGCTTAAATGAATGTATAAATATGAAATTTTCAGAAAACTCAGAAAAGAGAAAACATATCCCAAAATGCTTGATGTCCATCGCTCAACATAACTCAGAACTCAGAAACATACATACAAAATCAAAAAACGACGATCTATCACCATCGCTTAAAATGCTTGCTCTCTGTCGCTGAAAAACATACAAAACCATCGCTTAAAATGCCATTTACACATCGCTGAAAAAATTGCTCTTGACATCGCTGATAATCACATGTACAAACATAACTCAGAACTCACTTAAATGAATGTATAAATATGAAATTTCAGAAAACTCATAAAAAGAGAAACATATCACAACACATACATAAAATCGCATAAAATGCTCATATACAAATCGCTGAAAAATGCTATATACACATCGCTGAAAAGAATACATATTCATCGCTGAAAAGAATATTTCACCATCGCTTAAAATGCTTACAACTCATCGCTGAAAAATTGATAATCACATCTACAAACGTTTTCACAAAACTGTTTTCTTCTACTTTTGGCCAAACTGTTTATCTACAAACCTCAAGTAATCTCTCACAAATTGTGGATTGGTGATCCTCACCAGCATCAGTTCCCATGCTCCTTTTATACGTTTGCAGATTAGACTTCTGAATTTGTAATTATAATGCATGATCTTCTTTTTATTTCCTGTGTTACAATAATCCAGGGCCTTCTGATCCATTTCCATGAGGAGTTCGAGATAAGAAATTCTGTAACGCTCCATCATGGCGGACACCATGTCTCTTTCCAGGGCTTCTTTTAAATAAGACATATCTTGTGCCAGATCATATTTCAGATACTCCTCTGCCTCAGCCTTGTTCATCAATCTGTACTGTCTTGCATTCTTTCTCAGCACTGGCCAGTTCTTACGCGTTATCTCATGTAGCACTTTTTCCCTTAGAAGTCTGATGTGCTCAGCATGTTCAGGATCCACATCAGTTCCTTTTTCAGCTATCCCAACCTCAGGATCCACATCAGTTCCTTTTTCAGCTATCCCAACCTGACCGAATCGCTCCAAATCAGCCAAATAGAGAATAATACTCCATAATTTACAATGCCCATGTAAGAATAAAGAGATGTACATTTAAGCGATCACAAAAAGTGCAATATATATAACCGATTAAACAATAGACATTTAACAGATGAAACAATGTACATTTCAGCAACGAAAAATTAAATTTACATTTAAGCGATGTCATCCAACGCATAAAAAAAACAGTTCATTCATTCATCAAAAACACTTCATTTCATCATTGTTTCTTTTTCCGACTCTTTTTTGGCTTAGGTGGTGCTGGTTTCTTTACCTCAAATGACTGACTATGCTGGGCAACCAACTGCATCTCTCTACTCACTTCTCCTAGCACAAAATCTTTCTTTTGATTGACATCTGACATCAATATTTCAGCGCAGACCTTGGCTCTTTTTGCCAGATTATACCTCTTGTTCTTCATTTCTGCCAACATGTCATCCATAATTAATCCTCCCCAATAATCCATATAAGACATGACAAAAACACCGCAGCTGTGCTCATCTTTCTGCTCTGCAAACGGCGAGAAAAGCATGCGATATGATGCAAACCATTTTTCAGATTTCATCAGTGTATTTCCCAGCATCCTCAAGTTATACCATATCCTATTCAAAACATTATAATCAGCTGTCCACCCGCCTTCAGCATTCTTGCTGTTGAAGTAAAAAATTCTTCTCTTTCTCATATCAACAGAAAAAGCAACCCAGTGGTTTTGTCGACAATATGGGAAGAAGAACTGGAACATTGAGAAAACATATAATTAGAATCTAAAAATGATCAACAATATAAACAAAATTATCAAAACAAAAATGTATCTTACACTCTCTGCATTCAACACCACATCAATCATTTCTTCAGGAAAAAACTTGAAATCTTTCACGAATGCATCAACAAGTTCTGCACCATCTTTTAATGGTAAATCTGCATCCACCTCTGCCTCTGCAAATGTCTGTTTCAAAAGATACAACATATCATGCATCAAAAAGAAGTTAAATATATATATATGTATGTATATATATATCAGACTCACAGCAAATAATGATGAAAAACAATATTTCAGCATTGGTTTCCCATTGGCTCTTTCGAATTCACGACGGTTGATCACTTTCGCGTAACAGTTTATAACAATATCCGCAATATCACTATCAACCCTCAGTGTTTCAATGTCAAGCTTCGACAAGTTCATTTCTTTATCATCATAAACAATTGTGTTCTTCGCTTCAACCTTTCCTAGAATATTTGTAATGATTGCCCAAACAGCCACATTCAACTCTTCTGGAGTACAGGTATATGACGCCTTAAAATCTGGATATTCTTTAAATCGGGTATAAGTCATCTCCATGAATGTAAACTTGTTGCATTTTTCAATAGGCTGGAGATCAATCATCATCACTCTAGGAGGCATATACTTCTCCTTCAATTTCTCAATTGTCTTAGCTCTATCAACTGTCTTAGCTTGTTCCTGAAAATTACAGATGATATATCAATCATCGCTGAAATATGAAAAGTGTCATTGCTGAAAAACATATAAATCATCGCTGAAAACTATTGGCATACCTCTGGATTCTCATCTCTTACAACATTCTCATTCTCGGATAAGCCCAAAGAAAAGGTTGGCACATCTTCTCCATGCATCTATACACATACTAGAGTAAATTAGAGAAAATACCTCTATTTACATCACAATTGATATAGCTAAAAACTATTAAAACCTAAAGTCACACAAGAAAATATATTAATCACCATATCCAAATCGCTGAAATGTGAAACATTTAATCGCTGAAAAACACAGAAACCATCGCTGAAAATTATTAAAGTACCTCTGGATTCTCAGCCACATCACGTGCTGCATCTTTATCAGCCCCATCATGTCCTACATCTTTCTTAGCCCCATCATGTGCTAACTAAAAAATCACACAAGGAAAATATATCAAAACATTTTGTTACATCACAATTGATATAGCTAAAAACTATTAAAAACTAAAGTCGCACAAGAAAATATATCAATCATATCCAAATCGCTGAAATGTGGTAAATATCATCGCTGAAAAACACAGAAACCATCGCTGAAAACTCTTACAGTACCTCTGCATTCTCAGCCACATCATGTGAAGCATCTTTCTCAGCCCCATCATGTGCTACATCTTTCTTTGCCCCATCATGTGCTAACTAAAAATCACACAAGAAAAATATATCAAAACAGTTTGTTACAGTAACCCCTATAGCAAACATTTTGTCACTGTACATACATTCAAGGAATCGAAACTGAAAGGGATTCGGAATCGAAATAAAGATCTCTGCAATAAAAATAAACAACACAGAAAAAGCAAAAAAGAAAAAAGAATGTCAGAAACTACCTTCAAAAAATATTATGAAGTACAAAATTTATAAAACTACCTTCGGTACATTTTCAGGTAAATTTTCAGTGTCCGGGGCAACTCTCTCTTCAGTTTTGTCTTTTACATTCCCAACATCTACATCACCTCCTTCCAGCAAACTTGTCACCTCCGGACCCCCTTGACTCATCACAACATTTCCTGCTCCTGCTAATATACCCATCAAGATTTCTCCTTCGCTTGCAGTTATATCAAGATTATTTGACTGTTCTCCTTCACGACGTCGACCCACATTAATCAACAGTTCACCTGCATCTTGATCAAAAGGGGGGTGTGGGGAAGGTTCAACATCATTTCTGGATGCTTCTATGAGAGGATCAACATTGCCTGAAGCATCAGCATCCATATATTGGCAAGCAATCTTCACAATAGAGTCCATTGTGTGATTAGAAAGATGAACAACTGGTTCAGAATCAGTTGTCTCATTTGCATTAGCTTCATGGACAACAGGTGAATACATAGGCTGCAAGCTAGAAAGATTGACAGCTTCTTCATTTCCACTAGCATTCAAATCCACACTTTCTCCTAACTGCTCATCTCCTCCTCCATCCACACTCCTAGAAAGATTGGCAGTTGGTTCATTTGCAGTAGAATTCAAACGCTCATCTTCCACTTCTTTCCCACCCCTCCTTTTCTTCTTTAGACCAGAAACAAAAGTGCTAAGTCGATCGTCATCTTCCTCCACAGTCCTTTTCGTAGCCCTCGATTTCTTCTTAAAGTCAATATCTGGATACTTTGCATTAGGGAAAACCTTCCAGATATCAACCATCTCCAAGTATCGATCCTTTTTACAAGTAAATCCAACCAAATGAAGCTCTTCACGCTCATAGAAATCAAAAAACATGTGCTGAAAAAAACAAAAACAAACAAGATACATAATCAACAAACAATGACCATAATCAACAATATATATCACATAACAAATATAAATTGCATAAAAAACACAAAATTAAAATTACCATTAAGCAAAACAGGTCTCCACAGGGGCGTGCTTGAGCACTGGTTCCCTTATCCAATTTTGCCTTATACTCATTCAGAGATTTGATAGAAATTGTCTAATATGAAGACACCAATTGTACCTTAAAGCTTCTTCCGGAGATCTAAGAAACTGAAGATACCTCTTGTTTACAACCCTCCCTGAGTTAGGAGTAAAGACTTTCTGCAGAGCAAACAAAACATACATCCTCTAGTAGTCATCCAATGGAATTTCAGTATTCTCCGTATTCTCTAAAATAGCTCTAAGATCCTTAACAGGTATCCGATTAGGCTCCTTCTTATTCGTAATAAGAGAATACTTTTCACAAAATTCATCAGCAAAATCATAACCAATTTCATTATTCTTCAAATCTATTATAAATTTATCGACTCCCCATGGCAAACCATATACTTTATGAATGTCTTCATCTGTAAACCTCCATCGACGGTTTTTATCAATAATAAAGCATTCCTCCTGAATGCTCCACTGATTAATCAAAGTTATAACAGGATCAACCTTGAGCATGCACATTTTGAACATGAGCAGACAACTGAAGCAAGTATCGTGAATAAACTCTTTCTTCCCATCTCCGTCGCTCTCGTTCAGGATATTATTTAAAAGACAAATGCTAGATGGAACGCAACAGACCTGAGTATGCACTTTTTCAGCCATTCTTGATAACAAAAAGTAAAGTATCACCGTTCGCCGTTCGCCGTAGAAAAACAATCGCCGTTCGCCGTAGACGCAGAGAATCGCTAAATCGCTGAAAAGCCCTAGAGAAAGTATCGACAGTGATAAATTGAAAATTGGCGGTTAAATTGACATTAAATACTACACGGTGAAATCTCGACGGTTATTTCTTATTAATTACTTAGACGGTTATTTTTTATTAATTACGCGAATTCTGAAAAAACATTGTAAAATTTTTATTAACTACTACACTGTTATTTTTTATTAACTCATCTCCATCGCTGAATTGCACTATGACGATCGCTTTTTTTGCATTTGTAACCATCGCTGAATTGCATTCTTTACGCGATTTTCTGAGACATTGTAACATTTTCTTATTAAATACTACACGGTTATTTTTTTTTATTAAAACTAACTTTCATCGCTGAATTGCATAACGATCATCGCTTTCATATATAAGTACTCATCGCTGAATTGCATTAGTTATCACTGAACTAAGTCGATCAATACAATATTAATGAACAACACACTTCATGTCATTTCTAAAAAAACAAAAATCTTCATTTCTGCATCCGTTTACGATGTTCTAACTCTTTCTTTTTCCGAACAGCTTCAGAAATAGAGACCATTCTCTTGTTCGATTTCTTCCGCCCTTTACAAGTTTCTCTTTCCCTTAAATACAAATTTGAGTAATCTGATGTACTTCCAATCTCTGCAAAAAAACAACAAAAACATTGAGAAACACTAATTTCAAAAAAAGCAAAAACATAAATATGTCTTTGATTAGAAATTACCCGACTCTTTGTTAATATCAATGTTGTCATACTTTGTTTTCATCAATGTCTCAAAGTCATACATAAACGATTCACAAGCATCCTCATTTCGTGACAACACAATTGCTGATTTAAAAAACAAGCCACACAATTTCCGGTATCTAGATGCTGCATTGACCACATTTGTTTCTTTTCCAACACCAACATCAACATAACTAAGATCACATTTTGCATTCCTTGACCACCGCCGCAAAATATATTTATCTGGAATAGTATGAAACACTTTTGCTCCACTTCCTGACAGAATATCCATCACCCTCAGAGCATGACAACATAAAATCCCCATATTCTCAAACATATTGCAACTGCATCCAATTGTACCATCATCAATGTTAACATTCACATGATCACCAATCAACTTTGAATCTGCATCTTCTCTCTTGCAAACACGATAAATTAATGCATCTGGTTGAAGCTCAACCACATACCCAAATGACAGATCATACTCATTGTTGAAAATATTGAACACATTTGGTGTATACTTCTCAGCTATATATTTCAATAGTGGATTCATAATAAACCTGGCAGAAACTTGTCTATCATCTGCCTTAAAATCTTCCATCCGTTCATTATCCCTCCTTGACTCCACAACCCTTTCAAAATGTGCAAAGAACTCAACATAGTTATCAACTGGCCTTAAGAACCTGTGAAATGTCAACACAATATGGGGATGTGAAAATCAAATTCTCAACTACATAAAGCAAACACACAACGCTGAAATAAATAGAATCCTCTCGCTGATCAAAACAGTATTGCCTCGCTGAAAATAACTATTCAACTATCACTGAAAACGAAATTTATTCATACCGTTTCACAACTGAGTTAAAAGATTCACTTAGCTGAGTAGTCCTCATTCCTGCAGTAAAATGATTTTTAACCCAAGCAGCGGACCATTGACTTCTCAAATTATAAGTAGTCGACAACCACCTATGTTCAGATTTTGAGAAACAAGTTGATAGCATGTATTCCCATTCCACCTCAAATTCCATCTCTGTCCTCACATCATATACCAAATGATGAAATAGCTTATCAAACCTAAAAAAATGAGTTCAACATGTACATATCAATATCCAAATCGAAAAAACAATTGAAAGTAAAAATAACTAAATATTTACCTTGGTGTGTATAGTTGACTCAAATTTTTTTCGCATTTTCTATAATGTGCCAACTGCATAAAGCATGATAGGTATTAGGCAAAATTTTCCTAATTGCCGGTGCCATCGCACAATCTTGATCTGTGAAAATCGTTTGAGGTGTCTTATCCCCCATACACTTCAAAAATGTTTTAAATAGCCACTCAAATGATCTTTGAGTTTCATCAAGCATCAATGCAGCTCCAAAAATAGAAGTCTGTCGGTGATGATTGAATCCAACAAAAACAACTAATGGTCTGTAATTTTTATTTGTCCGATACGTTGTATCAAAGGTCACACTATCACCAAAAGCTTGATAATCCATCCTCATTTCAGCATCTGACCAAAAGATATTTGTAATTCTCTCATCATCATCCAGATCATACTCATGGAAGAAAAATGGATTACTGACACATTTCTCAGAGAAATACTTCAATACAACACCAGCATCCCCTACTTTTAAATTTCTTTGCCGCCTTCTAACAAGTGCATTCTTCAAATCGTCCTTTAAAAATCCTACAAGTCCACTACCTCCAGCACCCATACTCAACAAGTCATACGATGACTTCAATGACAATCCAACTTCTTCATGTATATCAGCAACAACACTGTGTAACTCATCAACTCTTCTATTCGATTTCAACATATGCTTCCTTGATGGTCCATGCAGATCATGATTATGATCACCACAGAAAAACACAACTCTATAAACTTTTTCATCAGTTTTATAATGTAACCTCACCTTTGCTTCACAACCAGTTCGGGTTTCATCACTCCTACGAAATTTCAGACTCTTAGAACGACAAGATGAATCACTATCCAACAAACAACCACGACGAAAACCTTCCTTATTGCACGCATATTGTAAATAGAACAATCTATCAACTTCATGTGGCTTTGGTCTCTCATACGTTTTCCTTACCGAGAAACCTAAACTATGAGCATAATCACAATAAAAACTAAACGCATCATCAGCTGTAACAAAACTTAATTCACTCCAATTTATGTTGCCTGTGAAGAAATAAACAAAGAATTCCCATTAAAATAATAAATACACGTAGCTAACATAAACCATCGCTTAAAATGCTTAACGTCCATCGCTGAAAATGCTAGCCAGTTATCGTTGAAAAAGCTAGTAATGCATCGCTGAAAATGCTAGGCATGCATCGATGAAAATATAATGGTTCTATCCCTCATAATCACATGTACAAACGTTTTGACGCTTAAATGAACATATAGATATGAAACTTCAGAAAACACAAAAAAAAAAGAAACATATCAAAGAAGAACTCAAAAACGCTAGACAGTTATCGCTGAAAATGCTAGTGATGCATCGCTGAAAATGCTAAGCTTACATCGATGAAAATATAATGGTTCTGTCCCTCATAATCACATGTACAAACGTTTTGACGCTTAAATGAACATATAGATATGAAACTTCAGAAAACACAAAAAAAGAGAAACATATCAAAGAAGAACTCAAAACTCAAAAAACATACATAAAATCAAAAACGACGATCTGCGATAAAAATACTCAAAATTCGAAAATGCTAAAAAGTACCATTGGACGCAGAACTCGAATCTGAAAACGTTGCCGACGCATTCAACGACATGCTAATCGCATTCATAATTGCCAACAACTTCCTCACACCGCCGCAACACGTACAGAGCAAACAAAAAACAGAAGAGAACTTGTCACCAAAAAAAAAACAGAAGAGAACTCGGAAATCCAAAGAAGACGACGTCCAACGGCGAACAATATGGCAAATATATGAAATTACTTTTCTACCCTTAGAGTTAATCTCAATCGTCGATTTTTAAAGACAATCAACGTCTGTAAATGCCCACAGCACATCAAGTCAAAAAGGGTGATTGCACCCTAACGAAATTGTAAAAATAAATTATTCAATATTAATTAATAAATTTAAAATAATATAATATAAATAAATTATACATAAATAATTCAATACAATTAAATAAAAAATAAAAAGTATTATAATAAATTTATCTTTGAAAATAAATATATTAGTCAAATATTATCCAGAAGTAAACTCATCCATTAAATTTTTAAAAGAAACTTTATCTATTTTCAATTGCCATGAAAGCTAGTAAATTAAGTTTTTTTTTTTTTTCTAACATTGAATTGTGCAAATAAAATTTTTGCAAGAAGATGAAGAGTTATAATTGTTGGGACTCGAAAACAAGATGAAGAACGAGAGTTGGGGAAATTGAGAAAAGTTGAAATTGAAAAAAAAAAAAGATTGAGTAGATATACAAAGAATACTTCCTCCATTTTTCTTAAAAGTATTACAAATTCAATTTTCACGCAGTCCAATTTACATTTTAAACCATTAATAACTCAAGCTCAATACAAGTAAAAATTATAAAAATTCAATATTGAAACTAACAATAACAAAAATCAAACAATAACACTTAAAAAAAAAAAAAAAAAAACAAAGAAAGTAGTACTTATTTAAAAATTTATTAAAAAATAGAAAGCGGGTCCCTCAAAATTTGGGGCAAGCACAACCACTCGCTCCCTTTGGACACGCCCCTGATTTGGCCTATATATATAGCTGATCAACATATACCCAAATTCAAAGTCATGCTCACACATTTCCATCCACAAAACAGATAGAAAAAATTTCAATTGATCCAAGCAGGATGGAAAACAAGTCTATTATTACCATCATAAGTGTCTTCACTTTGCTTTTCTTCGGCTTGTGCTTTGCTGCCGACGTTTCCCCCCTCAGCTACTGTGAGGGCCCAAAAAAGTATTTTCCTCATACCCAAACAAGTTATTTCAATTCTTGTAATATTATCTAAAAATGCATTGTTCATAACTTCATTGGTTTATAACTTGTTACTACTACAGGTTTGCCAAATTTCGACTCTACATCCAAGACAGGTTTGCTAATAACCCAAACGCCACCGTTTGGTCCGTCGCCCGCAGCCCATGGACCAATTTCACCAACAACTTCTTTGGTGATGTTCGGGTCATGGACCAGAAGATGACCGCCGGAATAGAGTACAACTCTACCACGGTCGGTCAGTTACAAGGCGCGGTCGTGTTCACGGACATGAGGGAGATTGTAGTGTCGGCGAACTTGAATTTCTACTTCACGAGGGGACGATTCAACGGAAGCAGCCTCGTCCTCCTCGGGCGGAACCCAATGACGCAGCTCTTTAATCGAACCCTCCCCATCGTAGGTGGCACCGGGAAGCTATTTAACGCGCGCGGCTACACGATTTCCAACACGGTGGCGCAAGGAGCTGATAGTGGAGTTATAGAGTATAACATTTATGTAGAGTACAGTGATGTTTCACTCGACTGTCTGAAAAGGTTAGATGACATTCAGGATGATCCCTTTGCTTAGCTGTTTTGCTCGATACTTTGATATCTTGTTTGTCTTGTGTCTGAATAATGATGGGAATCGGGTAGTATTTGTCTGTACTTGCACATGGCGCGTATGGTCATGTATGTGGTGTTTTTGTGTACGAGTTATTATTGATATTAATTTAATTATATTGTAATAATTTTGCATTTACATAAGGTTATTGTGGTCATCTGGATTATATTATTGGATTAACGATTAGCAATTGTAAACACAACGCACTCTCTGTGTTATTGTGCTTGAAGAGTTTCATAAATGAAGTATAATTCTTCCACCAATATGACAAATCTTGTGAATTGCAACCAATAATTTCAAGAAAGACTGCGAATTAGGATGCATGTATTAATCGTGGTCATAGCTAAGGACATTTCACAAATCTGTCCAATTAGTGAATAAAGATTGTTAAGCAATGAGACAGTTTTTCAAATCTGTGTTCTTCAACTCTGATGGGACTCTTTTTAACTTTAAACAATTTAGACTTTGCTCACTAATATGACCAGGTCTTCCATGGCAGAAAAATACATTTACGTAGCTTTCGCACTATCTTTAGTGACGAGAGCTTATGCCCTGTTAAGCTTTGAATATTCCTCCCATTTGACCACAATTAAATTACCTTTTGCGAGTCTCCACTTTCTAGAATCGAATTAATGATTATCAAATTCATCACATCAAGCACTGAATTCAAGTTAAGGCAATCATCTGGAGCATCTTTAACTCATTATTTTCCAAAAACTGCTGTTTGCTGGGAATCTGAGATTAAATATTATACTGAGATGGGGTCCACTTGGACTCAAATACAGTGTAGTAAATAATCTTAGAGGAACAACATCCAGGCCTTGGTTATTTTCTAAGATAGGGTTGAGTTTTCTTTCAACTGCTATCCTCTTCTGCCAAAGCCTATTTTTGAGTCCTGAGTGAGTGCATCCGGAATGAACTAATTTATTAGTTCATTTCATTAGTTTGTATCTCATAACCACCTGGAAGGAAGTGAACACACGAGTAGTCCACCGAGAGCCGGGAATTCTTGATCCATACCCCTTCATTCTGATGGGGAGCTGTCTTTTACTACCAGGGTCAGACCTTTAAAACCTCCGAGTGAGAGAATTTTAAATGCCTTCGTTACCGCTTTCTTTTAAATGCTTTCGTTAGAGGTCACTCGGTTGTATTGAGAGTTGCGTAACTGCTACTAGGATTGATAGTTAAGGGATAGTTCAGGCTTGATTAGAATCTTTGGGTGTGACATGGGAAAATGATAGTGGTACTTGGCATTTCAACTAATGATCTGTCAGGTGTTGCTTATCCACCACAGATGAAATAACATACCCTGGCCAGGGCAGTTACAAATCTGTGGTATCTTAGAATTTGTGGTCTTAAGAACATGTAAACTTATACTGTAAGTACCTGTCTGTTAAAGGGAACGCAGTACTGAGAGCATGAGAATTAGCTATCTGACAGGATTATCCCAAGCAAAGATCTGTGTATAAAAATGGAAGTTTAATATTGCCTTATCTAAATCTTGTCCAATTTTTATTCTTTTCTTCCTGTCCCTTCTGTCCACACTGTGAATCAGCTTCATAGCTAGCATAGTGTAAATTTTCGTTGCTCTTGCGGATAGTATTTATCGCATCCTTAGAACAACTCTACCCGTTTTCTAGAATAGAATTTATATGCTTTGCAGAATAGATTTAAACGCTTTTGTAGTTTAGTTTAAATTCATGCCAGTAGATGTTAATCACTTTTCAAACCAATTGGAGCAATACGAATGGAAAATCTAGTAAACGACGTGGGCCCTGCTTCTATCGCACATCCTCCATTGAACGATCCGGTCTTACTATAAATTACTACAATTTTTGACACCGTGCGCTTTCGGGCCACAGTTTCTTAACACGAGTAATAAAAACGTGACAACCTATAGATATATCCCTAAACCCAACTCCGCCTTCACAAATTGGTTTCATTATATAAAATTGAAAACCAGGATTATGATTTTTCAGAAAATACTCATGTAGTGGGAACTTGTCAAAAGTTTCATGGCAAAGATCTTCAAGGCACAAAATTATCAAAGATTTCATGTCGGGGAGGTCCATAACGCCGTTTGAACTCAAAGTTTTCCCTCATGAGTAATAAAAAGTGAACTATATCCTTAAACCCCTTTCCCATGAACCATAACTCTTTTCATTTAAATAAATTTAACCTGGGATATTTTAGAAAATACTCGTGTGACGAAATTGTCAAAAGTTTCATGGCGCCGTTGCCGGGGAGGATGCAACGCCGTTTTATTAGAGAATTACATTCCTCATTGCTCTTAGTTAGCTTATACATATAAATATAAACATTTGCCTTCAAAACCAATTCTAACCTGGGGATTGTACAGGTACCAGTCAGTATTGAAGCCGTTGTTCTATGCAAAGGAGGAAGCATACGCCAGCCGAAATCCCGTACAACGCAGAGATAGAAAAGACAGCTCGACGTCTTAGGGCGGAGACTAAACGAAGACGGGAACGGGAAAGACAGGCACTACTTTCACCAAGCACCAGTAGCGACATATCCGATATGGCCAACCCTGACATTCCTCCGATCATTCCACCCAACCCACCACTCCACAACATTGAGGAAGACCCCGAAGATGCTGATAACGATGATTTGGATGATCCCCATCCTCAGATCATACAAGGAGGCGGGAACCCACCAAACATTGAACAGCAACACTTCGAGGCATCTCCTCCCAATCCAAACCCTCAAAACCCACCAAATAACCAAAATTTTCAGAATCC
>JAOANR010000004.1:23950031-23960580 GCA_030278955.1 Hygrophila difformis | reverse complement strand
GCGCACCGTTCGACAGGATGCGATCAACCTATGCATTTTGACGATTTCTTACCATATTTTCGACCCCCGACTTTGGAAACTCGATCAAAATTTGAGGGAAGAAATTGTGGATGGTTTTTGGACAAATCTAACATCATTTTATCAGCCACAAAACCCTAATTCACCCCATTACCCTATCACATTCACTTTCAAAGTCATCCAAACAAAAAACCCCAAAATCCCTTGTGTTCTTGAATTTCCGACAACGAAATCCGAGCAAGAGGGACTTGAGATGGAGAAGACAAACCCCTAGGTCGTTGGTGAGTGTTTCTTAAGTTTTCTTACACCTTTTCGAATCCGAAACTTCGATCTAACTATAGATTTTTACTTGCGAATTCGGTTCGTGACCAAAGGAGGAAGAAATCGTGTTGAGGAGATCCGTTCGTAGCAATCCGTAGATGCCGGACGACCCAGAGACAATCTAGAACTCATATCAAGTGAGTCAAGGCCTTATGTATGAATATCGGTGGCTTAGGATCGTTCGAATCCCTAGTTTTAATCAAAACCTTAAAATCGGACTTAAAAGACTCACCTTTGCGCATTTTCTGAAATCACACAAAAACTCCTATTTTGAGAATCCGAAACGAGAAACTCCGAACTGAAGATTTGTTCCGAACATCTTAATCTAGGTTGTGTCAAAGTTTCACACATTTTCATTATGTTTTGATACCTCAAATCACGTCTGACATTTTCTGAGTTTTTAAGAAGTTTCCAAAAACCTGACAGCATTCATGTTCGAACTTGATGTGGATTTTTCTATCACTTTCGGTCCAAACTAATCTTTGATGTAAAAATGAAAGTTGTAGATAATTATCTCAAGAATGTGTGGTTAAAATTTCATGAGTTTTCGTTAACATTGGGCCTCAACATTGATCTGAACAGTCTGTGTTTTTGAAAGAAAATTTTGACAGATTTCTATCCGAATGTGCAAATCTGATTTAATTCAGAATGATTTTGGATAAAATGCCTCTAATAAAACTTGTTTATTTTTGTGTCTTGTTGTGACAATAAAATTTCATAAATTTTAGAGTTCGTTTGCTAGGTTGAAAACCTGTTTAAAAACTTGTGCGTTGTTTCCGGAAGTTAGACAGATTTCACTTTTTGAAAGGATTGCAAAAGTTGACTTGCTTCCTCACCCAATTTCGAAAAACTTAAAACACAAAAATTATTCGTCAGCATATTTTTGAGACACTGTGTGAATTTCAAGTCGATCGCCTTTATATCGAATTTTTAAACTGAAAAGGCGTAAACTGTAGCGAAGACTTGTTTTTATATGTTGAAAAACTTAATTTTTGAAACGCACGAATTACGAACTATGTCTAAACGATAAAAACATTTTCAAAAACCCGTTAATCTAGGTTGAGCTAGATCTCCACGTTAAGTAGGGGGTGAGTACTCTGCAGGGTGCCCCTCTAGCTTGAAATTTCGTGCCTGAATGGACGAAATGAAATATACTGTGAAATTGTGCCAAAACGGCCATTGAAAAACTAGTCTACACTCTCGGGTGTATCCGTATGGGTTACTCGAGGCTTCGGAGTGGTACTGTGTGTTGCGCGATACGCGGATTGCTTCGGCAATTCTGAAATTTGATGCGTGAGAAATGTGATACTTGAGAAACTTGGTTGTGGCGTCCTCTTCTTAGTTAACGAGGTAAATTAAAAGACTTAAATTTTTAAATTATGTCTTTACTCATGTTATTATTATTTATTTATTTAAAACATGCTTTAAATTCATGCTTATGCCTAAATTTTATTATTTTTATTATTCGCCATAAGAATTATGCAAATTAAATTCTCGTCTATTAATTTAATTAAATTACATGTTTTAAATATGCATGCGTAAAAATGTATTTTATTTATTAAATTTAAAAACCCCTTTATTGATACGTTAGAGATTGTCTTACTCAGTATTCTTTTATACTGATAAACGTTGTTTTATATTTTTCTATTACAGAGTACGGAGCATAATCATACATGGGGGGATTATTTTGGACATTTACTTCATCATTTTACATGACTTGCATACGGGCCTGTTAGCCCGTGTTTTGGCCATGTCGGCCCGATATTTATTTTCCGCTGCAAACTTAGTTGATATCGTGCTTGGATGATTACTACTCTATTTTAAATTTGAGTACTTCCGACTTGTTTTTAAATTATTTTTGAAATACCTTTAGCCTTGCATCTCTTTAGCAAGCTCGAAAAAGTCGTGTCTTGCTAGGGAGGTGTGGCGGTGGCATCCCGGCCTGGGTTATCAAAATCGGGGTGTGACAAGTTGGTATCAGAGCCCGAAATATTTTTAAAATTATTATTTTAAACTATTATTTTTAAACTAGTATTATTTTTAAACCATTATTTTTAAAACTATTATTATTTCTAGGCTATTATCTTTGAGCCCAAGTTTTTAGCATAAATCATTTTACTTACAACTATTATTTTAAAAGCCTAAATTTTTTTAGCCCAATATTTTTATTTACCAAGCCAATTTTGTTTTTTTAGCCCAATACCCATATTTTCATTTGAGCCCAAAGAATTTATTACTTTTGACCCAATATAGAGGTCCAAACATTTTGTTATCATTATCCATGAAATAAATGTATTTTTTTTAAAAAAATCCATGAATGAATTAAATTTCATTGGGGGGAAATGCATATGCATACTTGCATGTAGATTTAAATTCTTGCATCTCCTAACTCCATATTTGACATGATCTAACTCTAACCTACCTTGTTGACACTAGATGGCCGAACCAAATGCGAATATGATGAACCTTATGATGAAATTGGCCAATGCCTATCTCGAATCACAACACCACATAAATTATTTCATGACACGAGTAGGGCAGCAAGAAGCTAACACGGCCCATCTGGGACACCTTAGAGAAGCTGATTATCATGACATAACCCAACTCAAGGCCCAAGTCACTGAACTCGAAGACAAGAATGACGAACTAGAGACACAAGTTGAACACTTGGGATGGGAGCTGACCAACCTAACCGATGACATATTTCCTCATAACCCCGAGCCCACACCCGATGCTGCTGAACCTGTTTGGCCACCCAGCCCAGTCTTCCATGGACCCCTGAGCCAAGGCCCAATCGACATATCAAGTGATGAAGACGACCCTATTAAGGATGCGCCTACTTAGTCGCTCTAGACTTAGAGATCTATCGATGCACTATTATCATTAGTTCTATTTTCCTGTTGCTAGCACTACTATTCTTATTTTTATAGTTTATAATCCAAATAAAGTTTTCTATTGAGCAATAAAATTTCAAGCATTTATATTATAAATTTCACAAGTGAATTTAAATTATTCTTTACATGTTATTAAATTATTATTCTTCAAATACCTTATTGAGGCTCAATCAAACAAAGATACAAGGCATTTGCTAAAATAAGTATATAAATAAATAAATAATATATGTATATAATAAAGGGGCAATAATCAAACAAGGGTACCCTAAACCCTAAACCCTAAACCCTAGAACCCTGGACCCTAAGTCCGAAAAAAAAAACTTGAACAGGTCGCCTGTTCTGAAAAAAAAAAACACTCCAAACAACCGCAATAGTACACCAAACTCCGAACAACTTCTACTAACACTGTTCAAATTCACTAAAACCTACTAATACCACTCTTTTATTTAATAAATCATTTGACAAACATTACATCATACCTTTACAAGAAAATCTAATCTCTTGTGCTTGCAACAGAATGGCACCGAGAGGGAGACCACGTAACCAGCCCATTCCTCCTAATACCAACGAGGCACCGAGACAACCCAACATACCGAAACCAAATGTGGGGGTACACACACAGGAAGAGCCAGCAACCCCGATCCCTAATGTGGATGGTCGACTGAGGACCATTGAAGAGTTGTTGGTTGCATTAGGGAATGCACACGTTAATCAAGGCCAGGCTGCAGCGGTACCTCCTCCGGAAGCGCGCATAAATTACCTGGCCATGGTGAACCCATATCACCTGCCGCATTACGCCGGCGAGGAAGATCCGGCTAAGCTTGAGGAATGGATCCGGACATTCGACAAGTTACTGAGTGCCGTGAGATGCCCGGATGGGGATAAAGTACACGTGGCATCGTACTACCTCGGAGGGGAGGCAGACGACTGGTGGCATGCCACCCAAGGAAAATTGAATGACGAGGATGAACCCTACTCCTGGAACGAATTTATGGAACTACTTATGCCATGGATCATAGGATACATTCTTGAAATACAAAAATAAGAAGAAACAAGCAAGAGAAAAAGAAAAGGATAGGGAAGCTCCAACTCTTCAAATCAACCACAAAAAGCAAACAAGCCCTCAAGTCTTGTCCTCAAATCCTCATTAGGTCCAAAGTGTTGGTGATAATCTTCTTGGCAAGCTTCAATACCAAGTTGATGAAGCAACCACCTCAAATCTTCAACAAGAGAAGGCAAACAAGTCCATATGCCTTGTCCTCAATCTTCATTGATTCATTTTGATGATTGAAATTCAACATGGAGTTCTTCAATTTCCAAGTTGTGTGAGTGCCCAAAATGAAGTGTTCATTTTGGGGGAATGATCTTTTGGAAGTGCTTGCAACAAAGGCTAAGTCTTACTCAATTCAACAAAAGATCCCAATACAAATGAAGGGAGGTCATATATATAGACCAAAGCCTTAGAAAGGAAAATTACAATAAAAAAAAAGGAAATTAGAATTATGTGGGTGCGAACTATGGGAGTTCGAACTATGTGAGTTCGAACTACAAGTTCGAACTATAATTCGAACTATATGAGTTGTTCGGATTGTGTGAGTTCGAACTACAAGTTCGAACTACAATTCTAACTAAGGTATGGGCAATTCGGTTTAATGAGTGCAATTTGAATTACGGAAGTTCGAATGGCACTTCTAGACCGAATTGATTGATACCTAAATTATTCTATGTGTTCAGGATATCTAAAACCCTACACTATTACAAAATATCAAAATATGGTATTCTTCATCCGATCTCTCTTCCGAATTTAGGGATTTTCCCGGACATCTGCTTGCTCGAGCTGTAAGAGCAAAGTTGCTTCGGATTGGATAGTGGATACTCTGAATCAGCTCCATTTCCTCGTTCAATTCCACGGACGTCTTTGAATTGACTATTAAATTAATGGGCTCAATTTAATTGAGGAATTGATCCATATAATTTAATAGTTGACTTTTGACTTCCATGTCATTCCCTCCCCCTTCAAAAGCTTTGGACTCCAAAGCTAGTAAAGGAGTGTTGTCAACATCATCGGAATTGAATTTCAAAATGATGATCTGCATAAAACAGACATTGATCAGAATAAAACTTAACACTTAATTACTAGTCCTAAAATTTAAAGTACTAGCAAAGCAAAATAAAATAAAATGAAATAAACAGAAGAAATATTATTCAAAATGAGTGTGGAATCTTCAGGCCCGGTTTCCATTGGAAAGTTTGGATTGCCTTCGGGTTCAGCTCCAGATCCGAGATTCCTGCAAGAAAAGAACTTTTATCAGTCGAATCAATCTCACGAGTAATTGGAACATACGTACCTGATTGATTCAGACAATTGTCTTGATGTTCCCCTTGGGTACCTGAAAAATGAGTACACAATTCAGTTTCAGTACCATCATAGTATTTAGAAAAGTTATGTATGGGGAAATCAAAATGCGACGAATTATGGACAAATCCTGGAATAATAATTGAGCACTGCTTGGTCGAACTGGTCTCGACTGTTTTCCCTTTGGATTTATCTTCTTTCTTAGCCTTTCCTCTACGGGACTTATGATCGTCTTCTTCTTGTTGAATATCCCGTAACAGGTTGTCGCGATCTGCTTTTGCAGTCATCGGAGACACAGAGAAGATAATATGCTTAACACCATTATGCCTGAATGAAATTAAATTGTCCCGGCCGTAGTATATAACATTCTTGTCGAATAGCCAGGGACGTCCAAGAAGAATGTGGCACGTGTTCATTGGCATGATGTCACAAAGGATTTCATCTTCGTAAGAACCAGTTTTGATGGGAACTCTGGCTCTTCTTGTGATTCGTGCAAGTCCATTGTTGTTCACCCATTGAAGTCGATATGGTTCCGGGTGGTCTTCGACGGGTATGCTCATCCTACGAATCACATAAAGACTCACAACATTAACACAGCTTCCACTGTCTACAATAAAATAAGATGGCTTATCAAAAATAGTGCATTGACAGTGAAAGAGATTCTCCCTTTGTTGTAGACCAGGTGTTAGTTGGTCTGTTTCCTTTGTAAATTCAGGAGATCGGGTAACCACAAATGACGAATATTGGTGATCAGGACTTTGAGAGTATTCAGAATATTCACTTCCTTCCTGATCAGCGTAATCATCATAGTCCGAATCGTTGTCATCATCATAATCATAACCTGTAGCAATGGTTGATCCCTGTATGTCCTCTTCAGAATTGGAGAAATTATGTATTCTCGACTCTGAACTTGATTGTTTTTCAGAGTAATTTTCTCGACTCCAATTCTGGCTATGAGTGGCATAGGTTCCAGCTGACCTTGACAGGTTGACATGAATAGTTCCAACTGTATCGGATCCTCTGCTCTGGGTAGTTGGCCCTATTCTCCCTTGTGAATTTCCACACTTGGTCTTTTCAGTGTTGACCTGATGGAACCTTTCAATAAACTTTGCATCGTCTATTGCGTGGCCAATACTTTTAAACCAGAATGGTTTCTTGTGTTGCATGTGGTGGAAAATGTCAGGATGTATTCCCGCAATAAAGTGTCTCCATTCATTCTCATTTGTTTCTTGTATGCCTGCTCGTCGTTGTAACTCCTGAAAGCGTTGGGCATACTGTTGGACAGATTCTCCATTATTTTGCACTATGTCCTGATATTCCTTTTCAGCAAGTTTGCGTCTAGCATAGTCAGGATGCAGTGCTTTCGGTGGGGCGTGTTGTCTGTCTTTACTCCATGTCACCTTCCATGAATTTCCAGATTCATGCCCCGACTTATGATAGGGGGGTAACATGGTAAAGTCTTCTCCTTATTGACTCTTGTGACGGCCGTGACAGCTACAAATTTTCCTCTGTCAAATTTGGAGGTAGAGACCGTCATGGGTTTTGATGGGACTGGGACTGATGATGCGGGTCGTCCCCGATCAAACACAATCTTGTGACTTGTGCTAGGAATGAGTGGCTTCTGCTTTGTGGAGCTCAGGGTCTTCGGGAATTTCGAAGACTTTGGACAGTGCTTAATCCCATAGTCACTTTCTAGGATTTCAGCAATCCGTTCATCCAGGGTATGTTGCAGCTTTTGCTCCACAGTACCCATTACTTGTTCGTAAATGGATTGCGGATCACTCATCTGTTGTTGGACCTTTCCTGCAACAAGTTGAATTTGTGCGGTAAGCATTTCAGATAATTTATCTAATCCCAAATGAAATTCTTCAGATAAATCTTCCCTGTGACGGATAATGATTTCTGTGATTTCATTACTCGAAGTGCTTGTAAATTGATTAGAAATCTGTCTTTCAAGCCATTCTTCGAGTCTCATCATATCGTATTCCAGCTTTCTATCTGTTTCACCTGCAAACTTCTCAAATTCATCTCTCAAATTTTCGGTCAGTTGAGACTCAATGTTTGCAGATAAATTTGCACAATGCTCATAAAGGATGGAATGAATGATTCTGCTTCGGAGATCAGTCTCAGTAAGTTCAGCTTGAAGAAGTGCGGCCTGTTGTTCCAACCTTTCCTCCGAATCAATGGCTACCTCTTCAACTTTTCCAATTGAGCTCTTGGATTTCTCTCTCCATTTTCTGCTCAGACTGATCATCTTGTTCTTTAAAACCTGAAAATTCGGCCGTTAAATGATCAAACTTGTCTTCAAGGTGATCGAATTTCCGGTTGAATTGATGGAATTGGGAATTCAAATTTTGCATGTTGGCATTGAGACTTTTCATTAATTCCATCATAGCTGAGTCAGTTGTACCTACCATGTTATCTGCTTAATCTACACAAAACAAATCAAACTATATATATATATATATATGTAACAAGTTAGTAGCACTTATACAACAGTAAAATTTCTCTCGGGAAGCACTCTCAGTCTTCGATTACTTGGTCCGATGCTTCCGTAAAGATATCAACCACACTTGAAATTGAAGTTGAAAACAAGACTGTTGTTTGCACACTACTATGACTCAATAGAAACAGAAATAAAAATAAATATAAGATATTTACAGAGATGTTAATACACTAAAAATATGCGATCACAATGTAAGGATTCTATGTTACTGCGATTAATCACTATTGCACGTCAAATTCCAAATCCTCACAAAAGGTTAAAAAAATATCGAGTGGAGTTCAAAAATTCTGAAAAGAGTCCTCACTGCACTCGACTCATAAATGATCACACAAGGTTCCCAATATATCTGTGTATCAACGAACTCAATGCACCAATATAATGTGATTTAAATTTTCCCGGGGGAATTTCAACAGTTCGGTTTCAATTGTTGAGTGAGGAACTTTAAGAGCAGAACATTGCCTGATTAAAGCTTCAACTCAGTGTTCGTACCAATGGTAGAGGAACCAAGTGCCAACCGTGTGTATCCAACTTAGGAAAAATTTTGATCACAAAATGAACAAGGGGTGCGGTTTGGAATACTTAGAAAAATTTTGGAACAAAAGTTGAGGGCTAATTCGGTCTAGAAGGTAGTAATTCGGTCTAGGGAGAGGTAGACCGAATTGGGAGAGACATGTAGACCGAATTTGGGGTGAGGTTCGGTTTAGGGGTAGCGATAAGACCGAATTAAGGAAGATAGACCGAACTTGGGGGTGGTAGACCGAATTGATCCTCACAAAACTTGGATAATTTTTCACTTCTTGTTCAAATGATGCTCCTTGCTTGTTGTGGTGCGGTCTAATGGTATCTCTTTCAATGTATAGACCGAATTGGTAAAATAATTTGCACCCAACTTGGTAGCCACAATTTTTGACTTTTCTTCACCTTATCTTTAACCAAATGATGGAATTACTCTTCTCAAGGGCTAGGGATGGCTAGCATGTCAATTCTTGCCTCCTTTCAACCGCCCAAATGTTCAGCAAATCATGATCATCAAATCAACTCAAGCATCAAGGATGAAGATCAACAAGTTTAATATGAAGAAGCAAGGTGGTGGTGATGAACAAGATGGACACTCAATTTTGATTTTGGAATTTTTGATGCAATCTAGAAATTAAGAACATAAACACATAATCAACTTACAATAATAAACACATATAACAGTTCATAACACGCAAAACACAAGATCAAAGTCCAAAAGATGGTGAAAAATTCGGATTTGACCAAGAACAACACACAAACTTGATTTGATCACAACTTACTCATACGAAGTCCAAATTAAGCATACCATATATGAAAATTCATCTACTCGACGAGGGGATTTCAAATATATGCCCAGATTTCAAAGACTCCAAAAGATGAATTCGGAAATGACCAAAACAGTAGGCTGCAGATTTTTGAAATTTTTAAAACTTGATATTTTTAGGGTTTTTGGTTCTAAAAACTCAAGAAAGATCCTATCTTAGGCTCTGATACCAAAATTTCTAAACTAATGCCATGGATCATAGGATACATTCTTGAAATACAAAAATAAGAAGAAACAAGCAAGAGAAAAAGAAAAGGATAGGGAAGCTCCAACTCTTCAAATCAACCACGAAAAGCAAACAAGCCCTCAAGTCTTGTCCTCAAATCCTCTTTAGGTCCAAAGTGTTGGTGATAATCTTCTTGGCAAGCTTCAATACCAAGTTGATGAAGCAACCACCTCAAATCTTCAACAAGAGAAGGCAAACAAGTCCATATGCCTTGTCCTCAATCTTCATTGATTCATTTTGATGATTGAAATTCAACATGGAGTTCTTCAATTTCCAAGTTGTGTGAGTGCCCAAAATGAAGTGTTCATTTTGGGGGAATGATCTTTTGGAAGTGCTTGCAACAAAGGCTAAGTCTTACTCAATTCAACAAAAGATCCCAATACAAATGAAGGGAGGTCATATATATAGACCAAAGCCTTAGAAAGGAAAATTACAATAAAAAAAAGGAAATTAGAATTATGTGGGTGCGAACTCTGGGAGTTCGAACTACAACTTCGAACTATATGAGTTGTTCGAATTGTAGTTCGAACTTGTAGTTCGAACTACAATTCGAACTAAGGTACGGGCAATTCGGTTTAATGAGTGAAATTCGAATTACGGAAGTTCGAATGGCACTTCTAGACCGAATTGATTGATACCTAAATTATTCTAAGTGTTCAGGATATCTAAAACCCTACACTATTACAAAATATCAAAATATGGTATTCTTCATCCGATCTCTCTTCCGGGTTTAGGGATTTTCCCGGACATCTGCTTGCTCGAGCTGTAAGAGCAAAGTTGCTTCGGATTGGATAGTGGATACTCTGAATCAGCTCCATTTCCTCGTTCAATTCCACGGACGTCTTTGAATTGACTATTAAATTAATGAGCTCAATTTAATTGAGGA